>NMUG010000599.1:0-21327 GCA_002855965.1 Monotropa hypopitys | reverse complement strand
TCCACCTACCGGAATAATCGCCGGAGTAGTCGCCGGAAAATGTCACCGCCAACCAAATCCGCCATCGCGTAGATCTCCTCGCCCTCTACAACGTTCCTCAAGACCGTCTCTCCATTGCTCTTCGCCGGAATGTCGCCGGAGCTCCAAAAATCGTCGGGTGAAGAAGTTATGGTGGACATCGTGTAGCTCTCGTCGAGGAGAACCACCTTTCCTCTAACCTTTTCTTGGTCCGAGCACTTTTACAAAACTCCTAACTTCGAACTTTGGATGGATGGAGAAGATATTCGTCTCAATGAGGAGCCCTTGAGGAGTGGAGCAACATTCCTCCTTTGAGATTTTCCATTTGAGCAATGGAAGGTAGATATAGAGAGGGGAGAGAAAGAAACTCCATTGATGGAGGAAGAGAGAGGAGAGAGCTCTAGGGTTTGCAAAATCGAGAAGATGAAGTGTTTGGGACGATTTTGGGGTTAAAAACCGGGTTTGGGGTGAAGTTACCAAAGTGCCCTTCATTAAAACATACAAAATCGCGCATTTCTGTACAGCGTCGTCCGGACGAAGACCCCATGGTCCGGAAGAAGGCCCCGGTGGTCCGGACGAAACCTCCTGCTACCCAAAATCGTTTTCTGCCACCGTCGTCCAGACGAAGGCAAGGTGTCGTCCGGACGAAACCCCGAGATCCAAATTGGCTTCGAGAGTGTTTTGGTCATAACTTCTTCATCCGAACTCCGATTGAGACGATTCAAGTTGCGTTGAATTCCTAATGAAATTCTCTAGAACATTGGTGAAGAATGAATTTATATTTAGAAAATCCTTCGAGGTCACAATGGCCTAAAAGGCCCACGGCACCTTGCTGGAACACGTCGAAAAGCCTCCGAACCTTCCCAAACATATTAGGCAACGAATTGACGTCACAAGGCTATCTCTCAGCCTTCCTAGAGGTCACGAATGCATTAAACGATAAACAATGACGAACGAACAAAGGACGATCAAGCTTCAATGATCTGAACAAGAATGAAGTTCGTGTTGGGGAGGATCAACCTACAATGGACTCCTTCTCATGGTCCACCCAACCTTTTCGAGATCTAAGATTTTCCCAAGTTCGATGAATTATATTTTATTTCCAAAAATCGAATTTTAAAAGGAATGGAAATTCAGGTAGTTACATATCAACCTCCTTAAAAGAATTTCGTCCCCGAAATTTTCTAAGGATAGAAGTGTATCGAAACGTCGAAGGACAATTCTCATGTCCAAGCTATGAACCACACGACAAGATCAAAGGGATACTTCCCGGGACAAGGACACCGATACGGTCGTCAACTCAACGATGATGCAACAACAAAGAGGACAATATTTTCCAACGAACCACTCGACAATCAATCAAGCAATCGAAAGTTTTCCAAGGGAACTATCAACAAGACGGCAACACAAAAAAATATTTCTCTTCATAGAGACAAACACTGAGAGAACGTAGTTCTAACGATAAAAGAGTCAACCAACGAGCGAGACTCTTACAAAAACAATCGCCAAGCGACGAGACCACAAGCTACGAGTTCTCCTTGAGAATGAACGATCAACTAAGGGCACACGCCAAATTTAGAATCCAATTGAATGTCGTGCCAAGGACAAAAGGGCATCTCCCAAATTAGCACGACAATTACGACCACCAACGATACAACAAGCGATAGTTGCTCCAAACGAGCTCAGAAATAGAAGGCCATTGGCCAAAAGAAACAACGCGTACAAGGAGCAAGAACAAGCAGGGATACAATCTGCGATATTCATTATTATTATTGTTTCACCATTTTCATACATGTATTTTTATATAATTTTCGCACCGCTAATTCCCACGGACACCCCACACACTATACATATATAGATATAGGTGGACATATACGTCCCCCACACACACCCAATGTGACATCAAGTGACACAAGGGTTTGAGTTAGAGATGTGCCGGCCGGACACGTACTCCACTCAACCTCCTTGGGTCATCCATTGTCGCACGATTAAGGAAAACGCACACGGTCGATTCTACACAGAAGGTGTAAGAATAACCAACTCAACAACTCGCTCCCAATCTACAACGGTCTACCCAACGTTACGGGTTCTAAAATGATCCGCGAGATCGATAGGAATTTCAAGAGCACATCCAACTGAACAAGTGGAGGCAAGATCAACGTCGTTCATCATCAGCAACTGGAATAACATGAAGAACTTCGACACTTGGTCAAGAAACCCACCAAGAGACCTCGAATCCAACAGAGGGTTTTCACCCAACACAATTCCAAAGAAAGGAAGCGATTTGCATGAGAGTCATCGCACTGCCAAACAAACCGCTGAAATAAAGGAGTGAATACTAACAGGTGCATCACCAAGATTGGTTCCTCTCTCGAACCGCAATATGGAAACAAATGGGTCTGTAGCGCCACTAAACGTATCCACGGAAATGTTACACGCATTACTTTTGCTGTGAAAGGTAGTCAGTGTTCTGGACAAGCTCGTCCACAGTTACATGGGTCTTAATTTTGATTTGTCATTGTAGTCTATCAATCTGAGCATGCATTGCCGCCAAGACATGTTGTTCAACTCCTATTTGTTAGGGTTTTGCCTTAACCCTTCATGATGACTTCTGTTGTGTCTCCCTTGAGGATAGTCCTTACTCTGTTCATTAGTCTATTTTTCTGGTCGGCGTCTATCGTCTCCACCTAGACGACAGTTAGGATCAATGAAAAACCTCTCACGCAATTCCTCTTTCTTGATTTTCTGTTCTTCCAAGGCCTTAGCCATTATTTTCCATTGGTTGTTGCATTATGTTGAACATCTCCACAGTAACGACCGATGGATTTTGAAAACTTTGGTTGTCTTGGGCCGGATTTACACCAGTTTCCATCGTACACACACGTATTTGAGTTTAGACCATTCACGAAGCCGTTCACTGAAGGAGGGAGAAAAGTTCTCACAAACGACGCCAACTGATGAAGCGATTCCAGATGATTCGTCAAAGCTGGCGTGCAAAAACAATGATTTGAGGTCACATAGGTTATGTCATCCAAACCATCTCTAACGTTCAAATTAGACAAGTATTTCAGAGGTTAGATGTCCAAAGTTGCGTAGCATTTTCCACTATTTTCAATTGATTATATAGGCAGTCGTTTTACCCCGTGATACTCACTCAATTGTGGCCCATCGAAGGCGAAGATGTGTGATGTTACCATGTAATTTGGATTCATATCTCCATAGTTTTTTATTCATGTTGTAACATGATTGAGGCCGCATGATGTTATTTACACATGAATTTAGAGAGAGTGTGATTCCAACACCTTAGAGTTAATAAATTCATATCTGATGATGCGATTTCTGGTTGCTCCTCTTCCCGTCTTCAAGCCATGTAGCAAACAATCTTGACACCAGTGTGGTGTCAGTCCAAAGATCCTTCGATGCTTAAGTTAGCTTAGGTTGTTTGATGATAAGGAAAGAAAAGATATTCAAGAGAGAAAAGTAATTACAGAAAGTATTTCGTACCTTTACCACAGCCTTCCGGGTAGATATATACCTCTCCTACATTTATGGAAAGCATCCGTAATTATCTAAAACCTTTCCATAACCGTTCCACACGCTTCCACTCTTCTCGGCGCCCATCACACCATTCTGGTGCAATCTCGTGGGATTCCTGTTTCAAATATGGAATAGGCGGGAAAGAATTAATTCAGGCCTAGAGACGTGTGCCCACCACAATGATTCTGGCTAATGAGGTATCACAACCAATCGTAGTTCTGAGCTGAGGTCCTGTTGGTAAGGTCAGCGTGGAAATAACCGCATGGCTTACCTTAGGCCTAGTCCATGGTGCTGAGCTCCCAGTTCAGTATCACCTATCAGCTACTCCCCTATTTTTACCAGCATAGGTATAAGCCTATTTTGGTAAAAACACTCTTGGCATCGCACCGCCACTTTTGGGTAACCGTGAACATTAAATGGGTGATGTAAAATGTCTCACGCCTGCCACATGGCCAATATCAAACCGCCCATCAAGGGATGAGAGGACGGTGGAGATCTTGCGTCAATTACTCTGCATGTGGGAGACGCATACACTTCTTATACCATTCTACAGACATCATTCATCAGGGCTTCCTCCTCAAGATTCGTCAAACATTCCTCATTCTCCTCCTAGGTACGTCCTTTCTTTTTCTTTTGTTCCCCTTGCATTTTTTTGCCCTAGAGTCATGTCTGACGTAGAGCATCCCGCCACCATTAGTGAGAATATGGACAAGGAAGTGCCTCTTATGGGTCGTGGCACTAGGGTTCTAGAGATAATAGGACCTTCTTCTGAACACGAACCAGCAAAGATTTCAGGTCAATCGTTTGTCGCACCGTACCCTAGACCAAAGTTCAGTTTTTCGGCCTTGTCCCAACCCTCCACTTTGGATTCTGATGCCTTGACCATGATACGATGGCAGTTTCAAATCCCTATCTTCATCCAGCTTAGAGTTCCTGAACCTGATAAGAGGGCTTGCGATAGTTTTCCCAATGAAATTTGTATTTATCAGGATGCCTTAGAGGTCGGACTACGTCTTCCTTTTCCTAGAATCATTAGGCAGGTTCTCTCTAAGTTTGGTCTTGCTCTTGGGAAATTAGCACCTAATGGATATAGGCTTCTGGTGAGCTGTGCTATTTTATGGATGGCTACCTTAGATGACAAAAAATCCCTGAGCGTATACTCATTTTGTAATCTATTCGCGATTAAAGAAGTCCCTCACACTGAGATGTGGTGGTACTTTAGCAAGAGTCCACAGTCCCCTGTTGTGGTCAGGAAGTTACCTTCTGCAGTCAAGGAATGGAAGGACAAATTCTTCGACATTAGTGGTTCTGGATGGGAGTTCCAGAGCTGGGAAGATGAGCCCACTCCTCGTATTCAGAGAAAATGGGGGGTACCTTCATCTCTGTGTGAGCATTGAATACTTTTTGTAGTTGGTCGCATGTTCTTCCCTAGTTTAATTGACTATTAACATTTACCTTTTCCTTTATAATTCAGCTAGACAGAAGACCAACATTTCCTTAGAGGAAAAAGAAGATCTCGAGTGTGTTGAAGCACACGATATTCATGAGACATATCAACTTGTTTCTTCAGAAAGCCTTTCAATCCATCTCCTCGGTTCAGAAGTCATAAGTGAGGCCTTAGCCCTAGAAAGAGGTATTTCTACACATTACTTTTTCGATCATGATGTTGGCTAATCCCTTACCTTGTTCTTGGTATTTCAGAAGTAGCAGATAAGGAGATAGCCCCCAAACTGAGTAGAGGCGCATTGGCTAAGCTGAAAGATGAACGAGGGAACCTGGAGCCAGGTCAGGCTACTAACAAAAGAAAAAATACCAGGGAAGGGACTCCCCAGGTCATCTCCCCTGCTGTCCCTCTAAGCACTATTCCACCTCCAGCTCCACCCTCAGTTCTACCTACTGAAGTGGCTGGAGTGAAAAGAAAGAAGACTGAGATCCCTCAGCCTTCAGAGGTTGATCTTAAGAAACAACGGTTGGTGCCCACCGTAGAGAGCAAAGATAAAGGAAAGCGAGTTCAAGCGGAAGATAATGGGCCTATAGTACTTTTTGACGATGATCATGCCTTGACAAAGGCTAAGTGCATTGCGTCTCGAGCCGACCTGAAGTACCTAGCCAGCCAACCTCCTGTAACCATATGCCAGGAGTTTTTAGTAGAATTGAGCAAGGTAAGATTTCTACATGCTTTTCCTTCTGATGTTAGTAATAGATCTTATGAGATTTTTCCTCAACTTCTCCAATAGGTTTTTGCAAAGGGCTTTTATATAGCCCAAGATATGTCCAAATCTTCGCAGCAGCAAAAAAGACTGATTAAGAAGAATCAAGACCTTCAACAGCAGATCAAACAAGCTCAAACTGGGAGGGACTCTACCGCCCTAGTTTTAAAGAGGAAAGAGTTGGAGCTCCAATAGCTTATGGAGGACAAAGTTGCTATCGAGGAAAAGCTGAGAGTAGAGGAAGAGAAATTGAAAGATGAAGTAGCCCATTGTGCTCGCCTGTCAGAGGATCTAGACAAGGCCACAGCTGAGAGAGTCTTGGTAGAAGATGCGAGCGAGAAAGCTTCTGCTTCCATGGCCAAAGCTAAAGAATGCCTCAACCAACTTCGGGAGATTCGAAGCAAAGAGCAGCAGGAGCACATGGAAGAGGTGATGTCAAGCTACTTTGACAGTTTTGAAGAGATGTGATGGCAATGCATCAGCAAATACCCGAATTTGGACTTCAGCACCCAACAATTTGAAATAACCATGGAAAATTCAACAATTATTGGTGAGAAAGACGACAATTTGGGTATTAAGGTTACCTCTCGGAATCTCAATTCTACTCCTGAGGATCTTTCAGCTCACAATGCTATTGCCAGGGTGGTACAGAAGGCTATCACTTTTGCAGTCATTGAGATAATAGAAGAGGTGGCCACAAAAGTTGTTGCGGACGATTAGAGACCACTTCTTTTATAGGCTCTTTACTTTTCCATCCCTTCTGACTTTATGAATTTTATAATTTGCTGGACTCAGTGTACCCTTCTCTTATTTTTGTGATGTGTTGAATCCCTGGGGGAAGAACAATTAACTTTTTGTTTTTAAGATGACTTGGTGTTTTATGTATGGATGGATTTTGCATGGTCATGTTTTAACATTGCTTGACCTTTAAAATTCTTGTTATGCCTTATTATGATGCTGAACTTGCACCTCAGTCCTTAGCTCAGCTGTGCTTTAGCACTATTTGCCTCGGTGACTTGTGTCATGCCTTAGCATAATTCTGAGCTTACACCTTAGCATAATTATGAGCTTATACCTTAGCATTTATCTTAGTTGTGCCTTAGCACCGTTCGCCATAGCGATTTGTTTCATGTCTTAGCATGATGCTGACCTTACGCTTTAGCGTTAACCTCAGCTATGCCTTAGCACCATTTGCCTTAGTGATTTGTTTCATACCTTAGCATGATGCCGACCTCATGCCTTAGCGTTTAGCTCAGCTGTGCCTTAGCACCATTTGCCTTAGCGATTGGTTTCATGCCTTAGCACGATGCCGACCTTATGCCTTAGCATTCAGCTCAGTTGTGCCTTAGCACCATTCACCATAGCGATTTGTTTCATGTCTTAGCATGATGCCGACCTTACGCCTTAGCGATCAGCTCAGTCGTGCCTTAGCACTATTCGCCTTAGCGATTTGTTTCATGCCTTAGCATGATGCTGACCTTATGCATTAGCGTTCAGCTCAGGTATGCCTTAGTACTATTCGCCTTAGCGATTTGTTTCATGCCTTAGCATGATGATGAGTTTACATCTTAATGCTTAGCTCAGCTGTGCCTTAACACTCAGTTATTTATTCATGAATATATATATATATAACAAACAAGAAGTGTCCAGAATATGCATTCACTTTCAAATGTGACGTAAATATAGTTCATTAGCTTTAACATTGATTACAAGTCAATGTCACAAAAACTGCACTACTATAGCTTAGAATTAAATCTAGCTCTTGCTTGTTGCAAAATATCATAAAAAATATAATTTTGGAAAGAAAGATAACTTTAGACAAAATGTCGTAAAAATATAGCTTTAACTTTGGCAGATGCCGATATTACCTATAATACTTCTTCAAATGCTCTGCATTCTAAGGATTTGGTAACTCCTTCCCTCTCAAGGTCCCGAGGCGATATGCCCCTGCCTTGGAGTGCCTGAGTATTTGATAAGGTCCTTCCCAATTAGGTTGGAGCTGCTTCACCCTCTTTCCTGTGGGATCAACTTTTCTCAAGACCAAGTCACCAAGCTAAAACGATCGGGGTTGAACCTTGGCGTTATGATATTTTTTCATTCTCTGTTGGTAAATAGCGACCCTTGCTGCTGCCATGTTTCTATTTTCCTCAATTAGATCTAGCTCAACTCTGAGCTCTTCTCCATTATCGGCTTCCTCCAGCGAAGTCGTCCTGTAGTTCAGCAGTTCCACCTCAATGGGTACCACCGCCTCTGCTCCAAAGGCTAGGGAGTATGGTGTTTCACCCATAGGCCTTGGATGTATAGTGCACGTGTATGGCCTTCTCAGTACAGAAATCCTTAAATTCTGAGCTGTCGAATTGCTTTCCGAGATCTACTACGATCACCCTGGGTAGGCCAAATCTGCAAATGATGTTCTGCCAAAGAAAGGAGATGGTGACCTGGGAGGTGATGATGGATAAAGCCTTAGCCTCAACCCACTTAGTGAAATAATCAATAGCTACAACAACATACTGCCATTGCCCTGCCCCCTGGGAAGGGGTCCAATGAAATCCATTCTCCATTGTGCAAAAGGCCAAGGTCCCTTCATGGGACTCATCTGAGTTGGAGGCGCATGGGAGATGTTGGAAAACCTCTGGCAGGAATCACATTTTTTGACCAGTGCTGCACAATCATTCTGCATGGTGGGCCAATAATAGCCCATCCTGATTATTTTGTGCATGAGGGCTCTACCCTCATGGTGTGCTCCACAAATTCCCCCGTAAACTTCCTCCATAGCCCTGTCTGCTTTACTTTCATTAAACATCTGAGATACGGTAAAGAAAATCCCCTTTTGTATAGGATGTCACCTATCAAAGTGTACCTCGCTGCTCGTATCTTCAGTTTCCTGGACTCCATCCTATTTTCTGGCAGTTCTCCTGAACGATGGGCCCTACCCATGAATCAGAATAATCAATTGCCATGACCAATAGCTTTTCCCCTCAATGCTTGGGGCTTTCAACGTCTGAACTAGTACTCCCATCGAATGGAGTTCCTCCGCTGAGGTGGCCAGCTTGGACAGTAAGTCAGTGTCTTGATTTTCTGCTGTGGGTATCTGTGATATTGAAAACTTAGCAAATTTCTGGTCTAAGTACTTGACCACTTGGATATATTTTTCCATCGTCTTTTCCTTCGCCTCGAACTCCCCTTTAACCTGGCCCACAACGAGTTGAGAATCACTCATCGCAGTTAGGCACCTTAAGCCAATTATCTGGGAGATCTGAAGCCCAACCACTAAAGCCTCATACTCAGTCTAGTTATTTGTTGCGTTAAATTCAAACTTCAGTGTGTATTTCAGTTTCTCTCCATCTGGTGAAGTCAACATCAGTCCTGCTCCACTTGCTTTCTTGGTGACTGGACCATCCACATGTAGGAGCCACATTTCTTCATCTCCCCTAGAGACTTCATCATCTGGCGCTGTATATTCAACCAAAAAGTCCGCTAGGGCTTCAGACTTAATTGAACTCCTAGGCTTGTAACTTATGTCAAACTCCCCTAGCTCCAAAGATCACTGGATGAGACGTCCGGACAAATCCGGATTTTTAAGAGCTCTCCGGAGAGGTAAGTCAGTTAAAATACTGATAAGATATGACTGGAAGTAGGGCCTCAATCTCCTGGCAGCAGTGATTACCGCGAACGCCACCTTCTCAATTCATGGATATGTATAATAAATTGGGTGATGTACACCTTCCTCTACCCGGATTAAGACTGAGCTGATAGCATAGGAAGATACTACAATGTATAAGAACAATTCTTCTCCGTCCACCGATGAGCTGAGCAGTGGGGGCGATGTAGATAATGCTTCAACCGGTTGAATGCCTATTCACTTTCTTTTGTCCACACAAAACTCTTCTTCAATGTTTTGAAAAAAGGTTGGCACTTATCTGTTGCCTTGAAAACAAATCTTCTTAGGACGGCCACACACACCGTGAGCCGCTGCACCTCTTTGACTGTCCTGGGGGACTTCATTTCTATAATTGCTCTGATTGTTTCCGGGTTTGCCTCAATCCCGCGCTAAGATACCATAAATCCTAGAAATTTGCTAGAAGCAACCCCAAACACACACTTTTCTAGGTTCAGCTTCATTTTGTATCTCCTCAGAACGTCAAAAGCCTGGGCCAGGTCCTCCACATGACTGGCCCACTGAGGACTTTTCACCAACATATCATCGACATAAACCTCCATGGTCTTAGATATGAGGTTTTTGAATATCATGTTGACTAACCTCTGATATGTAGCACCTGCGTTCTTTAATACAAAGGGCATGACATCGTAACAATACAAACCCCTATCAGTTATGAATGATGTTTTCTCTTGGTTGTCTTCATCCATCTTTATTTGGTTGTACCCTAAGAAAGCATCCATAAATCTCAGAAGCTCATGGCCAGCTGTGGAGACCACCAGCTGATCTATTCGGGATAGTGGGAAGCTATCCTTTGGACAAGACTGTTGTTGAGATCTTTATAATCAATGCACATTCTCCATTGTCCATAGGACTTTTTAACCATCACAACATTGGCAATCCAAGTAGAGTAGTGTACCTCTCGTATGGATTTGGCTCTCAATAGCTTGTCAACTTCCTCAACCACTGCTCTGCTTCTGTCAGGTACGAAGGTCCTCTTTTTCTGCTTGATAGACCTGTGATCTGGGTTCACATTCAAATGGTGCACCATAATACGTGGATATATTCCAGGCATATCTTCATGTGCCCATGCGAAAACATCGTTACTCCTTGCCAAGAAGTTGACAAGAGAATCCCTCTCACTATCTGCTAAACCCGTTCCAATTTGGATTTTCTTGTCCTACTCTTTAGGCTAGATTGGTAATGAGATGAGCTGCTCCACGGGCTCTGTGAGACCCCGTCCCAAAATATTGATTTAAATAATTCTTGTGAATTAAAATAAAGACCATTGAAATTCTTGAGGTAAAATTCTAAATCCTTATTGAGGTTTAAAATGATTTTGAGGCTTAATTATCCTATTAAATAAGCTTAGGGTCTTGAAGAGATGTTCCAAAGAAATTAAGGGAGCTCGGCTGTCTATTGCCAAAAGTCCAGAAGGGTTGGTTGCACGTAGCCGCGGAGAAGCCGGCTGCACAACCTTTTTCTGGGATAATTGTGCTCAGCTCGGAAAGCATGAATTCATCTCGGGCATTATGTTCCAGACGCGCAGTCAAAAAATAGGTTTTCTCTTCGGCTCGGCAAGCCTTGGGATAAGCTTAGCAGCACAGTCAAGTTTGTGCCGCGCAGTCTCTCCTAAGTCCGGCAAATAAGTGCTCGGCAGAGAACAGTCGCGGCAATAGAATATAGTGTGCGGGCATTATGTTTCGGCCATTGGTAATATTTTCCTAAAGCATGTGATTTGTTCCCGAGCAGAATTGCTTCGGCCCGAGCAGTCCCGCGTGGAATAATTGAGCTCGGCATTCTTAGGTTTCTGTCATGCTAAGCCTTCGGCAAAGAGAAAGTCTGCGGGAGTTCGGTTCAGCCCATAGAAGTTATGCCGAAGAGAACGAGGAGCTTGTTCCCGAGCAAATATTATCAAGTCAGGCAGTTCCCGAGCAAGTTCGGTGTTCGGCAAGAAATTGTCCTTCGGCCGCACTGAGCTATAACGTTCCGGTCGTGAGGAGAGTAGCCTTGTGTAAAAATAGCCTTGAAATAAAGAAATAAAAAGGAAAGTTCCTTAAAGTAAAAAGAATCCACTTTTTCCAAAATAAATATCCATAAATCAAAAGCAATTTCCTTAAAGTAAAAGGAATCCACTTTTAGCCAAAAGCAATTCCCTTTAAAAAAAGAAGAATCTTCTTTTAGCCAAAAGTTTGTCTCCCAAGTATTATATTTTATTTGGGCCAAGCCTTCACCCTTGCCTATTTAAGGAGGGCTCAATTGTTCATTTTGGAACACAAGCCTCCTCAGAGCATCTCTCTCTAGAAATTCTGCCCTTGCAGTCTTCGTTTTGAGTGCTTCGGCCAAAGCCTTGCTCCTTCGGCTAAATTATCATATCGACCTAAGTCTTTTCTTGATTCCGAGCAAGCCAGTCTTTGGCAGGCTCATCCTCATACTTTTGAAGAGCTCAGTTAGCCTTCGGTCTTACCAAGTGTTCAGCAAAGGCTAGTCCAACACCAAGAAAGATTTCTTGTGCTCGGCAAGACCATCTAGTCATCGGCTAAGACTTTCTAAGTCTCTGGATAAATCAGGTATATGTCTAAATGATAGGCCTTCGGCCATATTTTGATAAAAATACATATAATGAAATAAGTATGTTCGGCAGACCTTTGAAAGGTCCAGCCTTAAGCCACAAATCTATTTTCTATTCGGCCAAGCTTACTTTGAGCATTCTTGTGCTCGGTAGCCTTCGGCTAGCCTTATGATTAGCTCAGTAAGTCTTTGGCAGTTCGGCAATGCTTTGCCCGTACTCAGTAGCCTTCGGCCAATTATGTTCTGTGTGCGTCAAGTTATATTTTATGTTCGGCATATCTCGAGGCATTATTGTCCTTGCTCGGCAAAGTCATATTATGTTTGGCCGCACACAAAACTAAGTTTCCGCGCACTCATTCTTGAAGTGGTCCGTTCTTTGATCAATCCCAGCTCGGCTATAAGACAGACTGTTCGGGCAATTGGCCCCAGTCACTTGAAATCATGTTTTAAGTCTTTTCGACTTGATCCCGACCTCAAACCAGAGTTTCGTGGAAAAGATTAATCCCACGGATCATCCTGCTTGATCAAGCTTAGAGCCTTAGTGCTCGGTAGCATGACCTTCGGTCATGATCTGTTCGGCCACGTCCTATGACTAAGCCAGAGCCTTCAGCCGCAAGCAATCTGGTCGGCCTTGGCAGTTCTCTGCTCGGCACAACAAGATTGCCTTCAGCTAATACTATTCAATCCAATGTTCTGCTCGGCAAAGCTAAGCTTCGGCCAGTAACTTTGGATCTTCGATTAAAATGATCTCTATCCTTTGATCAGGTCTTGAATCAAGAAATCTACCTAAAGCATCAACAATTCTAAACATGTGTCTCTACTATGACTTAACTCCTTGTAATACGTTAAAGGTATAAAAAGTTATCAAAACCAGATAAGGTTCAGTAATGCGATTATTTTGGAGATATGTATACTTGGAGGATTTAGTCCCCTGCCTACTTTGGAGTTATTAAGTGTTCACTTGAAGGTTTAGCTCTCCCACTCTCTTAAAGAGATGATATTGAAATAATGAGATGTCTAAAGGTTGCAATAGTTAATGATATAGATGATTTGGGAAATATGCAAAGTTATATCTTGAGGATTTTCTAATCCCTTATCTTGGCAAAATTATTTATTACTCTGAATCTTGTGCATACGTTGAATGATTTCAAAACAGTGGCCTTGCATAAATTTTCATAGCATGGCATGGCATAATTGCATGGCCCTCAGTGATGGTCCAAGATTTGATACTCATGATCTCAGGACCTAAGTACGTCCTACTGCATAGATCTTCAAATTTAAAGTGAACGGATCGCCAGTAAGATCTGGGGTTCCTCATGCAAAATTTGGGGAATCGGGACCAATAGAGTCCTCAGTTGCAAATCACTCATAGCATCAGTTTTAGCAGCGAATCCCATAGTGATTCAAACAGTCATATCAGTGCATGGATTCTAAGGAAAATCCAGATCAGCTCAGTATTTGAATTTATATTAGAATTCTCAGCTTCAGTAATTGATTTTAAATAAATCATTAGTTTTTAGTATTCAGTTTTTAAAGCACTCTATTTATATTTGCTTACCTTTTAGTTTAGTACATCAGTATTATCAATGCAGCTTATAGTTCAGCTAACAGTTTAGTTCAGTTCAGTTCAGCAAATGATTAAATGTTTCAGCATGATATCTAGAAGTTTTGGAGATTATATTATTCGGGTATATCTCAGAGATTGAACCATACTTATAATGTATCACCAGCAGCTTTGTCATGTTTAGACTCACACTAGCTTTTGTGCTAATAGAGTTATTGATGCAACACAAATATTCCATTCAGTTTCAGCAGCAGTCATGAAGCTTTTTCAGCTATTCAAATACTGTAGCAAATGTTTAGCCTTTTGATTCTGCCATTTGATTTGTAAAGCAGGCTTCATGTATTGTTGTAATCCATTTCCAAACTCTGGCTATGTAATGAATTTATATACGCTTCCAGCACTCTGATATTTAGCAGCTTGCTTCATAAAGCATTTTGAAATTTTAAGACTCTCAACTCTTTTAACTAGGCCTTTAGCGAGTTTACTTGTTGGCCGGTCATGGACTCATTCCGAGATCGGGATGGGTTGTGACAGAAGTGGTATCAGAGCTTGGGTTTTGGGATCTTAAAATTTCACTCAGAGTCAGAAGTTGGAAAGCGCGCGATAGAATCGTAAGTGCCCAACCTATATTTTGATGTTATTCTGGCGATAAGATCATTTTGTTTGCTATAGATGGAAAGTTGTGGAAGTACCAACCAAGGAGGTAATGGAAAGAATGACCCAGGAAAGCGTCATGGCAAGGGAAATCCTACGCATTGGGATACAGAAGTTTATGAGGAAAAGATCATGGCTAATGCTGAAGCGATGACAAAAGATATTTTTGCCCAGGTTGCAAAACAAGGTGAAGGGAAATCGGAACGAAAAATTCAAGCTTTGGTAAATGAGCAATTGAGTATTAAAGGCCATGCTTATCGTACTGTTCAGGAGATGATAAGCCAATGGGACTCCAAGAAACTTCAGTCGATAATACAAAAGCATTCTAAAGGAGATGGTCCATCAGGAGCCTATAATATGAAGAAGGATCATCCTTAGTTGGAATTAAGAGAAACCCTATAGCAAGCTAGAAGTAATAAATAATGAGGATTGTGTCAAACCAGTGCCTATCATAGATCTCTATCTTATGTGGCAATATTTGATGTCAATCTTTATGTTGAACCTTTTGAGGTATTGAAGTATTTTGGGTTTCTAAACATTCTCTTTAATATTTACTCCTTACTCCTCAGGGAATTATTTGCGATGGTGAGGACTCGAAATGGAAATTCCAGTATTGGGGATGCTGATCAAAGAAGTCCAGTATCTGAGTTGCAAGAAACTCTGAAAACATTTATGGGAGCGATGCAGGCTCAGCAACAAAATTTTCAGCAAGAAATGCAGCAAAGGCAAGAGCTGTCCCAGCAACAGATGTTGCAAAGTTAGAATGATGGTGTCCAAAATGAAGGAAGGGATCTTCCATTGGGGCAAGTTCAGGAAGATATTCCCCAACCTATGGTTGATGTGGCTACAATCAAGAATTTCTTAAAGCTCAAGCCATCAACTTATAGTGTAGGCATGGATGCAATAAAGTCCAAGGAATGGATAGATGAATTGGAGAAGAATTTCAGATTGTTGAAATGCTCAGAAAGGCAAAAGGTGGAGATTGGATCCTACTTGCTTACGGGAGAAGCCAGCAGATGGTGGAACCGTGAAGGCTTGAATGCTACTCAAATGGAGTGGGATTGCTTCGTGAGAATCTTTAAGTTGAAGTATATGCCTAGGGCGATGCAGAATGCAAAGCGCTTGGAGTTTGAGAAGCTGAAGCAAGAAGGCAATATGTCAGTGGCTGACTATGAAGCTGAGTTTACTAACTTAGCAGAATATGTACCACATCTGTTGATAACAGAAGACATGAAGGCCAGAAAATTTGAAGAAGGTTTAAAGTATGAAATAAGGAAGACCATTCGGCCTATGCAGTTGCCCACTTATGCAGATGTGCTCGATCGAGCTATTCTTGTGGAGCAAAATGTGAATGAGAGCAAGATGTATCGCGAGAATAAGAAACGTAATTTGGAAGAGAGAGAACCCAATAATTTGAGGAAGAAAGATAGAGGAAATGATTGGAGAAATAACCAGAATATTAGAGGAGGAAATTTCCCGCAATGTAGAATATGTGGAAGATATCACTTGGGTGAATGTATGAGAGGAATGGGAAATGTATACTTTAGTTGAGGAAATCGAGGCCATATGATGAGAGATTGTCCCAGAGGAACAAGAGATAATGCAGTTCCCCTAAGAAGGAATAATGATCAAGCCAATCATCAACCCAATGGGAATGAAAGAAGGCAAGGCCAAGTGTATGCTCTTGTGCCAGGAGATCCAAGAATTGATGGAAATGAAGAAGAGGAAGTGAATCCAGCCCAATAAGGTATGATGTCCTTTTTAGGTATGATTTCTATTTGAGGTTTTGTGCATTCAAGTTTGGGGACCAAACTTTTTGTTAGTTGGGTAGGATGTGAGACCCCGTCCCAAAATATTGATTTAAATAATTCTTGTGAATTAAAATAAAGACCATTGAAAATCTTGAGGTAAAATTCTAAATCCTTATTGAGGTTTAAAATGATTTTGAGGCTTAATTATACTATTAAATAAGCTTATGGTCTTGAAGAGATGTTCCAAAGAAATTAAGGGAGCTCGACTGTCTATTGCCAAAAGTCCAGAAGGGTTGGTTGCACGTAGCCGCGGAGAAGCCGGCCGCACAACATTTTTCTGGGATAATTGTGCTCAGCTCGGCAAGCATGAATTCAGCTCGAGCATTATGTTCCAGCCGCGCAGTCAAAAAATAGGTTTTCTCTTCGGCTCGGCAAGCCTTCGGATAAGCTTAGCAGCGCAGTCAAGTTTGTGCCGTGCAGTCTCTCCTAAGTCCGGAAAATAACTGCTCGGCAGAGAACAGCCGCGGCAATAGAATATAGTGTGCGGGCATTATGTTTCGGCCATTGGTAATATTTTTCTAAAGCATGTGATTTGTTTCCGAGCAGAATTGCTTCGGTCCGAGCAGTCCCACGTGGAATAATTGAGCTTGGCATTCTTAGGTTTCTGTCGTGCTAAGCCTTCGCAAAGAGAAAGTCTGCGGGAGTTCGGTTCAGCCCATAGAAGTTATGCCGAAGAGAACGAGGAGCTTGTTCCCGAGCAAATATTATCAAGTCAGGCAGTTCCCGAGCAAGTTCGGTGTTCGGCAAGAAATTGTCCTTCGGCCGCACTGAGCTATAACGTTTCGGTCATGAGGAGAGTAGCCTTGTGTAAAAATAGCCTTGAAATAAAGAAATAAAAAAAAAGTTCCTTAAAGTAAAAGGAATCCCCTTTTTCTAAAATAAATATCCATAAATCAAAAGCAATTTCCTTAAAGTAAAAGGAATCCACTTTTAGCCAAAAGCAATTCCCTTTAAAAAAAGAAGAATCTTCTTTTAGCCAAAAGTTTGTCTCCCAAGTATTATATTATATTTGGGCCAAGCCTTCACCCTTGCCTATTTAAGGAGCGCTCAATTGTTCATTTTGGAACACAAGCCTCCTCAGAGCATCTCTCTCTAGAAATTCTGCCCTTGCAGTCTTCGTTTTGAGTGCTTCGGCCAAAGCCTTGCTCCTTCGGCTAAATTATCAGATCGGCCTAAGTCTTTTCTTGATTCCGAGCAAGCTAGTCTTTGGCAGGCTCATCCTCATACTTTTGAAGAGCTCAGTTAGCCTTCGGTCTTACCAAGTGTTCAGCAATGGCTAGTCCAACACCAAGAAAGATTTCTTGTGCTCGGCAAGACCATCCAGTCATCGGCTAAGACTTTCTAAGTCTCTGGATAAATCAGGTATATGTCTAAATGATAGGCCTTCAGCCATATTTTGATAAAAAGACATATAATGAAATAAGTATGTTCGGCAGACCTTTGAAAGGAGCCTTAAGCCACAAATCTATTTCCTGTTCGGCCAAGCTTACTTTGAGCATTCTTGTGCTCGGTAGCCTTCGGCTAGCCTTATGATTATCTCAGTAAGTCTTTGGCAGTTCGGCAATGCTTTGCCCGTACTCAGTAGCCTTCGGCCAATTATGTTCTATGTGCGTCAAGTTATATTTTATGTTCGGCATATCTCGAGGCATTATTGTCCTTGCTCGGCAAAGCCATATTATGTTTGGTCGCACACAAAACTAAGTTTCCGCACACTCATTCTTGAAGTGGTCCGTTCTTTAATCAATCCCAGCTCGGCTATAAGACAGACTGTTCGGGCAATTGGCCCCAGTCACTTAAAATCATGTTTTAAGTCGTTTCGACTTGATCCCGACCTCAAACCAGAGTTTCGTGGAAAAGATTAATCCCACGGATCATCCTGCTTGATCAAGCTTAGAGCCTTAGTGCTCGGTAGCATGACCTTCGGTCATGATCTGTTCGGCAAAGTCCTATGACTAAGCCAAAGCCTTCGGCCTCATTCAATCAGATCAGCCTTAGCAGTCTTCTGCTCGGCACAACAAGATTGGCCTTCGGCCAGTACTATTCAATCCAATGTTCTGCTCGGCAAAGCTAAGCTTCGGCCAGTAACTTTGGATCTTCGATTAAAATGATCTCTATCCTTTGATCAGGTCTTGAATCAAGGAATCTACCTAAAACATCAACAATTCTAAACAGGTGAGTCTCTACTATGACTTAACTCCTTGTAATACGTTAAAGGTATGAAAAGTTATCAAAACCAGATAAGGTTCAGTAATGCGATTATTTTGGAGACATGTATACTTGGAGGATTTAGTCCCCTGCCTACTTTGGAGTTATTAAGTGTTCACTTGAAGGTTTAGCTCTCCCACTCTCTTAAAGAGATGATATTAAAATAATGAGATGTCTAAAGGTTGCAATAGTTAATGATATAGATGATTTGGGAAATATGCAAAGTTATATCTTGAGGATTTTCTAATCCCTTATCTTGGCAAAATTATTTATTACTCTGAATCTTGTGCATACGTTGAATGATTTCAAAACAGTGGCCTTGCATAAATTTTCATAGCATGGCATGGCATAATTGCATGGCCCTCAGTGATGGTCCAAGATTTGATACTCATGATCTCAGGACCTAAGTACGTCCTACTGCACAGATCTTCAAATCTAAAGTGAACGGATCGCCAGTAAGATCTGGGGTTCCTCATGCAGAATTCGGGGAATCGGGACCAATAGAGTCCTCAGTTGCAAATCACTCATAGCATCAGTTTTAGCAGCGAATCCCATAGTGATTCAATCAGTCATAGCAGTGCATGGATTCTAAGGCAAATCCAGATCAGCTCAGTATTTGAATTTATATTAGAATTCTCAGCTTCAGTAATTGATTTTAAATAAATCATTAGTTTTTAGTATTCAGTTTTTAAAGCACTCTATTTATATCTGCTTACCTTTTAGTTTAGTACATCAGTATTATCAATGCAGCTTATAGTTCAGCTAACAGTTTAGTTCAGTTCAGTTCAGCAAATGATTAAATGTTTCAGCATGATATCTAGAAGTTTTAGAGATTATATTATTTGGGTATATCTCAGAGATTAAACCATACTTATAATGTATGACCAGCAGCTTTGTCATGTTTAGACTCACACTAGCTTTTGTGCTAATGGAGTTATTGATGCAACACAGGTATTCCATCCAGTTTCAGCAGCAGTCATGGAGCTTTTTCAGCTATTCAAATATTGTAGCAAATGTTTAGCCTTTTGATTCTGTCATTTGATTTGTAAAGCAGGCTTCATGTATTGTTGTAATCCATTTTCAAACTCTGGCTATGTAATGAATTTATATACGCTTCCAGTACTCTGATATTTAGCAGCTTGCTTCATAAAGCATTTTGAAATTTTAAGACCCTCAACTCTTTTAACTAGGCCTTTAGCGAGTTTACTCGTTGGCCGGTCATAGACTCATTCCGAGATCGTGATGGGTTGTGACAGGCTTTCCTCTCAGTAGTTTTTGCTCATCTTTGACGTCCAGCTCTTCCACCATTAATGCTTCATTGTGGTGTCTGACAGAATAATTATAACACTCCCGAGATGTTTTCTGGTCTCTCTTCATTTCCCCAACCCCCTCAGGGGTGGGGAATTTTACCTTCAGGTGGTGTGTCGGGATGATTGTTGTAGCGACTCGATTTTCCATAACCCATTTAAATTAAATCTATCGTTTTTTTAAGGAGAGAAGCTAAATCAAATTTTTGTGGTTAGATAATATTACTAATATTATTATTAGTAATAATAAATGATAAAATAATAAAAGATTTTATTATTTATAATTAATAATTATAAAAGAAAAAAAAAACAAAAATATAAAGCAAAGCAAAAAAAGAGAACAAAAACAAATCCCTAACCCATCAGCCCCATCCCCCAACCCGTAACCCAAAAGAAAAAAAAAAAGAGAGAAACCCTCCTGTACCCATTTGTCCCCTCCAACCCCGTTTCTTTTTCATTCCTCTCTTCTTTCCCCAAAACGAGCCCCGATTTCTTTCCTTCCCCCTCGTCCATGGCTTCCGAGAGAGAAAGAGGGAGAGAGTGGAGGGCGGCTGGTGGTCGGAGAAGGGGCGGTGGCTTGGAGGAGGGCAGCGGCAACAAGAGGGAGTGCGGCGGCTGTGGCTGTTCGGGAATGGAGGAGGCGACCGCTGGTGGTTCAGGCGCGACTGGCGCGGAGGGGGAGGCGGCAAGCGGCAGTGGTGCGGACTGTTGGCGGCGAGCAGGTTTGTCGGCGAGCTGGTGGTGGCGCCGGGCTGAGCGGAGCGGCGCATTTCAGCTGTGCGGCAGGAAGAGGGAGCACCGGCTGGTGCGCGGCGCAAGGAGGAGGTGGTTGTGGTCTGTTGGTGGCAGGGTGCAGCCGTGGTGGCTGATGGCAGCAGCTGCGCAGGTGGCACGCGGTGGCTAGCGCGCGTGGTAGATTAGGCGCTGGTGGTGGTTGGCGTTCGGTTGGGGTTCGCACATCGTACAACAGTGGTGGTGGCTCGCAGTGATGATGGTGGTGCAGTGACTGTACGCGGTACGTGTTTAGTTTCTTGTTCGATTACCTGTGCGCGTATATATATGTAGTTTGCCGTGTTAGCAGTGATTGTTTGATGTTAGCTGTGGGTTTATGATTATGTTTGCGGTGGCACAGCGGTAGTATGACAGACGGCGGTCCGCGTGGCCGCGCCGTACAAGTGCGACAACGGTGGATGTACAATGGCAGACTCCGACGACCGTCGGTGGTCCGTGTCAACCATTCTTGAATCGATTCCGTCAGGTTTATGCGATTTACTCTTCCCCATATTTGTGTAGATGTATATAGTTTCTATTTGTGCGATAGCTGTGTGTGCGAGTTTCTGTATCTGCGAGATTATAATTTAGCTGTACCTGGTTGTGCGTGTAGGGATTGGCTGCGACTATGGAGGTGCGACTGCATTGCTTTGTTTGGCTAGGCCGACGGTTTGCCGGTGGGTAAAATCTCCAACTCCTATTAAGTATGTGTGTGTGTGTGTGTGCATAGGATTTCGATATTCTGTTGGAATTGAGCGGTGTTCTTGGTTCCCGCTAGTTGTTCGATATGTTGTCGCTAGAGGTTTAAACGTATGAATATTCTATAAATTGCCCGCTTCAGTCTTGGGTCGCATATTGGAAGGGTTGACACCGTTGGACCATTATAGTACTCGTATGGCTACGTTGTAGGTTGCGTTGAGTTCACATAAATATCATAAAGTCCTTGGGGTGTAGACGAACACCTATGAGTCGGTAAAACGCCTTCGATAATTGTGGAAATAAGGTTGGACGTCTTGGATGC
>NMUG010000598.1:0-21333 GCA_002855965.1 Monotropa hypopitys | reverse complement strand
GGAGAGATGATATGTTGATGTTTGGGAGTCGTGTATGTGTGTCGGATATTGTTGAACTTAGAAGAAGCATTTTGGAAGAGGGTCATAGTTCGAGTTTTGTGATGCATCCGGGGGAAACCAAAATGTATCGGGATTTGAGGGAGAACTACTGGTGGCGTGGGATGAAGCGGGAGATTACAGAATTTGTGGCTAGGTGTCTTACATGCCAAAGGGTTAAGATTGAGCATCAAAGACCCGGGGGCTTAGTTCAAAGTCTACCTATTCCTGAATGAAAATGGGAGCATGTTACCATGGACTTTGTAGTGGGTTTACCGAAGTCCAAGGGTAACTTTAATTCGATTTGGGTGGTTGTGGACCGGTTGACAAAGTCTGCTCATTTTCTTCCGGTGAGAACTACATTCAATACGGATCGATATGCCAAGATTTATGTTGATGAGAATGTGATATTACATAGTGAGCCTGTATCTATTGTTAGTGGTAGAGACCCAAAGTTCACATCGAGGTTTTGGGAAAGTTTGCAACAAGCTTTGGATACGTCACTAAAATTTAGTACTGCTTTTCATCCACAAATGGATGGGCAATCGGAGAGAACGATCCAGACTTTGGAAGATATGTTGAGGTCTTGTGTAATTGATTTTCAGGGAGGATGGGATGATTACCTGCCTTTGAAAGAGTTTGCCTACAACAATAGTTTCCAAAGTAGTATCGGGATGGCGTCATTTGAATTTTTGTATGGTCGAAGGTGTAGAACTCTGGTTTGTTGGAGCGAAGTTGGTGAGCGTCAAATTTTGGGTCCCGGATTAATTCAAGTGGCTTCGGAAGGAGTCAAATTGATTAGAGAAAGATTGTGGGTGGCACAAAGTCGTCAAAAGAGTTGTGCGGATAATAGGTAGCGTGAGTTGGAATTTGAGGTTGAGGATCGTGTATTTTTGAAAGTCTCGCCTTGGAAGGGAGTTGTTCGTTTCAAGGGAAAAGGAAAATTAGCACCACGGTATGTGGGGCCTTACGAAATTATAGATAGAGTGGGAGTTGCGACGTATAGATTGACACTACCGATGGAGTTATCTCGACTTCACAATGTCTTTCACGTATCAATGCTTCGGAAGTACGTGAATGACTCGACACATGTACTTGAGGTAGAGCCATTAGAGATAAAGGAAGGCTTTCATATGAAGAAAAGCCGGTGAGGATCTTGGACCGCAAGGAGCAAGTGTTGCACTCTAAAATGGTTTGATGGGTCAAAGTCCTGTGGAGGAATCATAGCATTAAAGAAGCTACGTAGGAAGGCGAGGATAGCATGCGGAAGGACTATCCATATCTATTTTCAGGTACTTGTCTTTTAAATTTCGAGGTTGAATTTTCCTAAAGGGGGAAAGTTGTAATACTCGTTTCCTTAGTATAATTTAATATTTCCATTGACATATTATACACAAAAAATACATTTAAACATGGTTAGTGGTCACGGTAGACCTTTGAGTATGAAAATCTTGAGTACTAAAATGTTAGACCTACCTTGGTATGATTTGGGTTGAATTGAGGATAAGAAGGTCGTTTGAGGTTAATTGTGGTGATGAATCACCATTTCAATCCTTGATGAATTAAGTTTGGAGTATGTATGGACTTGGGAAAAGTCATAGAATGACTTTAAGATGTCATTTTGGTGTTTAGAATGATGGAGAAGTGTTAGGATATCACTTTGGAAGGTTGGGTGTGAGTTTGGAGGTGTTTGGAACAAATTCTGATTTCCTCGTCCGGACCATGGTTGGGGATCGTCTGGACGAGGGAGCAGAAACATTTGGTGAGAATTTCAGGGTTGGTCATCCAGATGACGGGGAGGTCCCGTCCGGATGAAGGTGGTCGTCCGGACGAAGGTCAGGCATGGTTCGGACGAATGAGCGCAGGCAGTTATTTGTTTAAAGACGTTTTTGATGTTTTTGAATGAGGGGTCGGTTGGGGGACTTCCAAAACGACTAAGTAAAGTTTGGGAACGTATTATATCTCATTATTACTTCATTTTGACCCCAGAAAGAGAGGGAGAGAGAGAAGTCTTGGAAAGCCATTGAAGGACTTGAAGAGGAAGAGAGTCTTGTGATGGAATTATTTCATCACTTGTAAGTATCTTAGTCTCCTCTTTACTTAGTGTATGTACTCATTTTATTTCCTAGTTTGGGAAGGAGAATTCATGTGTATATTTATATATATGAGTAGGTCTTGTGGAAAGATGGTTTCTAAATAAGAAATGGTGGTAGGATGACTAAGTATAGAAGTATGTTGATTATCTCATGACTACTTTTATAGATAAGTGACTTATATCTTATTTTTATTATAAGAACTAAGAGTTTGGGTCTTATAATCAAGTATGATCTCCTTTGCGTTGTGATCTACGAGTTTTCTAAAGGGAGTTTTAGATATGAACGGAGAAATCTCTATGAAATTGAGAAAATGAAGGATTGACTTGTAATAGTGGAATTTGGTATACTTGTAGATAGTGGGATCCTTGTAGTAGTGGGTGTACATGGTTATGCATGTTGTTTAATTGTCCAATCCCTTCGATTTGGACTGATTTTTGTGAAATGCTTTTCACAGGGGCAAGTGTGGACAACCGGGAATCACCGTATAAAGGAAAGGGAATCATCAATTAAGTGGTATCGACGAGTGTATGGATGTACATTTCTTTAGTACGTGCTTGAGTACTTTTGAACTGTTTTTTATAATTGCATCACATTGGAAAGGGCATTGGGATGCATAGCATTGGTACATGTATACAAATGATTTTGGAAAGTATTTGGCCTTTGGGCTTGGTTTTTGGAAGGAAATGGCCTTCGGGCATTGTTTTGTAAAGGTTTTGAAAAGGTATATATATAATATATATATACGAATGGGAATGGTTTCCTTACAAAATAATTGTAGAAGTGCGGTGGATAGTGGATTGTGTCCATATGGCCGTGGGGAACGCCCCTTTTACATGTTGAAGCTGGGTTGCGATCTCAGTGACATATAGTGAATGAAATTATAAAATCTATCCCGCTAGTGACATGTTGAAGCTGGGTTGCAATCTCAGTGACATGTTGGAAAAAAAACTTATATGCAAAAGCTATTTTGAAATGGCATAAGATGCTCAAATTCTTTGAAAAGGGACTGCGGGTCCAAGCTATATCTAAGTATGAGAAATGCATGTAGTGCAAAGTTTTGGAAAGAAAAGGAACTTGAGGGTCCATGTTTTAGAAGTGTTTTGTTTTATGACTTGATTAAGTCATTTGCATGAGATGCATCTTTCCATTACTTGTTGTTTTTGCAAAGCATTTTACTTATGCTTACCTTGTATTGGAATAAGAAATATATTATTCACACTCTGTTTTCCTTGTGTGTTTTGGATACTTGGAAAGCAGGTCATGACATGTAGCGGTTCACTACAAGGCTTGGGATTCGGTGGTGAGTAGAAGAGAAGGTGTTTGTCTTGGAAGCATGACCACTTACCTTACTTGTTTAGATTATGTAGTATCTTTGGGAAGGCTTTGTAATGAACCTTTGTTAGTAATGTCTTGGGTTTTTAGACTTGTAAGGTCATGTTCAGTTTATCTTTTGTTGGTATTCAAACAATGGTGTTATCTATTGAGTTAGTTTGATAGAATGATATGTCAATTGGGTTTTATTTTATAGTTCATTAAAAGAAAATTTTTATTCTGCATTTTCTTTTATGGTTTATTAGTGAGGGATGTTACAACTACCCCGAAGATAGGGATTTTGACAGCAGGGAGGGGGAGTACTCCCAGGAAGGGGACAGTCGGTCTCATTCACGGTACTCTCAGTTCACGTCCAAGTCCAGGTCGATTAGAGACGAGGATCTAACGGAGATTATCAGGTCCCAAAATCAGGCAATTAAACGCCTGGAAAAAGAAGTGGCAAGGCTGTCCAAATAGCCTTAGTAGAAGGAAAGGCCCATCGGCCACCAACAGCAACATTTAGTGGATCCCCAGGCAAGCCACGACCGCAACATCCACCTGCGTCTTTTTGGAAATTAGAAGGTGGCACCGGAAGGCCAAGGGAGGATCCAACAGCAGGACAGAGAGATTAGAGATCCACCCAACCACTGGGAGTGGCAGAAAGTTGCTAGGGATCTCTCTCAATCCAGTGATCACAACAGCAGAATCCACAGTCGAGCAAGGGGTGCGTGCCAGGAGCACTCCACAACTCCTGTGCGGGATCTCAGGGATCAGCTTCATCCCAGGGTTCTCGCGTGGGAGGAATGTGCAAAAAGACCAACCAATGCAGAGCCGGATATCTCCATACCTGCCAACATCGAAGACATAAGGGTATGGCTCAATGAGCATCTCAAGGGTCGGGGAACGGTCTAAGAGACCGCAAAGTGAGTCATCCAACAGATCACCTCCAGCCCACTCTCTAGAGAAATTAGCAACTACCATATTCTCAGAGGTTTCAGTCTTCCCAATTTCTAAAAGTACGACAGGAGGATAGACCTGGTGGCCCATTTTAAGGACTATCAACAGTCCTTAATCCTGCACGAAGGAGATGAGAGCCTCTACTACAGGATATTTGCATCCAATCTGGGCTGGACAACGCTCAATTGGTACCACAAGTTGGCATCACGGTCAATTTGTAGCTGGGAACAGTCGTGGGTAGGTTTATGACCAGTCGCGCTGCACCAAAGCACTTTGATGCTCTGACGTCGTTGAGAAAATGATCTGACGAGACTCTTAGGGTGTACGTCGGACGGTATGTGGACACCTACAATGACGTCGAGAACTGTACCGAGAAGCAGGTCGTATCGATGTTCAGGCTTTGGCTTTCCTTTGGTGAGAAACTGAGGGAATCTCTGACCCTGAACCAGTAGTAATGTTCCCCAAACTGATGGAGCAGATGGAACAACACGCCAAACTGGAGGAGGAGACCCTTCATGAAGTAGGCCGCAATGCCCACATATCCCACCAGACCCATGTAATGGATGCTATTGGGAAGAAGAGGAATAGAAAAAGGGATGCACCGCAGCAAACTCTTCCCGAGAAGGGGGAGGGAGCTGATGCCGCACTGCAGACCATGCTCAGAATGCCAAGGGCAGGCCTAGAGGCCTACAAGGCAATCAAGACAAAGTTCAACACCCCCATATTCAGGATGGTCCACCCCATCAGGGACGAGCCTTTCTGGAGATGACCCGCCAAGCAGGTGGGAACCAGGCTAAATTGGAGGCCATATGACTCAAAAGAAGCTACCACATGGAGTTCGGCCACATGACGGAGCAGTGCCACCTGTATAAGCAATTTCTGGGGAAACTCATGGAGGTGGGTCATTTGAAGTCGTACATCGCCCAGATGCCCGGACACGAGACCAGACCTAGAAGGGTGGAAAGGTATGACGACTCTTCGGATGAGGACATTCCTCCAGTGGGAACCATCAGCATGATACATGGAGCCATTGAGTCGATCTCCAAAAACGAGTCCTGTGCTCAGAGGTGGAAAGAAGGCCACGAGCATTATGTACTGCAGCTCAAGCAGAAGTGCCAGAGGGAGCAGAGCGGGAAGCCTGTCCAGATCTCGTTCTCTGAAGAAGACTTGGGCAGGGTAACTTGCTCGTACAATGACCCATTGGTGATCACACTGAACATTAACAGGTACGGCATAGAGAGAATCTTGGTGGACTAGGGAAGCTCCACTGAGATCCTATATTTCCAAGCATTCAAGAGAGTGGGACTCATTGAAGCTGGCCTCAAGTCAATACAGATACCACTTATTGGCTTTAGTGCAGAACCCGTCTGTCCTCTGGGAGTCATCACTCTTCTAGTGCGAGCAGGGAGGGTAACCATGGACATAGAGTTTTTGGTAGTGAACGTGCCATTAACCTACAATGCCATCATTGGGCGTACATGGATGCACCGAATGGGGGCTATCCCATTCACCTACCACCAGATCATCAAATTCCCAGGGCCCAAGAGTATTGAAATCATCAAGGTAAACTAGAAGTCAACGAGAAACTATTTCATGGCTTCCATCAAGACCAACCCCAACGCCGAGCAGGTAAAGTCTATTGAAGTGTCAGACCAGTCTATCTTGGAGGATGTCGGTGTGGACCCCTCCACCCATGTGGTCAAGAATCTGAGAAAGGTTCTCACCCACGAGACTAATGAGGAGAGGTATTTCCTTATTGGGGAGGAGCTCCCTGAGACAGATGTCGCTGAGTTAGTCCGGGTATTGTGGGACCACATCGACGTATTTGCTTGGACCGCGCATGAGATGCCCGAGGTAGAGCCAAGTATAATATGTCATCGGCTGAACGTCAACCCATGCCACAAGCCAATTATGCAGAAAAGAAGATGCTCAACCGCACAACATTCAGAAACGGTCATTGAGAAAGTTGATCGACTCATCCAGGCCAATGCAATTAGGGAGGTCTACTATCCAGAGTGGCTCTCCAATACAGTGGTTGTTAAGAAGAAGAACGGAACCTGGAAAGCCTGTGTTGATTTCACAAGCCTCAACAAGGCTTGCCCCAAAGACAGCTTTCTCATGCCCAAGATTGATCAATTGGTGGATTCTATTACGTGATACAAGCGGATGAGTTTCTTGGATGCCTACAGAGGCTGCCATTAGATCGCTCTGTATGAGCCCGATCAAGAGAAAACATCTTTTATCACACCATTGGGGTTGTGTTGTTATAAGGGCATGCCTTTCGGCCTACGCAATGCCGGGGCAACATATCAAAGACTAGCAACACGCATGTTCAAGGATTTGTTGGGAAAAAGTATGGAAGTCTACATCGACGACATGGTGGTCAAGTCGAAGGAGACAGACTCCCATCTAATTGACCTTTGCTGCACTTTCCAGATACTCTGGGAGTTCAAACTCAAGTTGAACGCATCCAAATTTGCTTTTGGTGTAAGTTCTGGCAAATTCCTTGGGCATCTAGGGCATAGAGGCCAACTCCGATCAAATTGTTGCGTTGCAGAACCTGCAAAGTCCTAGAAGGACTAAGGAGGTGTAGCGGTTGACTGGGATGGTTACCGCGCTCAACTGTTTTATCAACCGTTCATCAGACAAGTGCAGACCTTTCTTCCAGTTGTTGTGAAAGAGAACAGACTATACTTGGGGGGAAGACTGTGAGAAAGCCTTTCAGGACATTAAGAAGTATCTCGTCGCACCATCATTAATTACTACACCAGAACCAGGAGATGTCTTGATCGCTTATCTCGCAGTTTCGGAGCATACAGTCAGTGCCGTACTAATCAAGCAGGAAGAAGGGCAATAGAAACCAGTTTACTACGTCAGCAATACATTGCTGGATGCTAAGACCAGGTATCTCTCATTGAAAAACTGAGCTTAGCATTGGTAATGACTTCAAGGAAGCTTCAGCATTACTTTTTGGCTCACACTATTGAAGTACCAACCGTCCATCCCCTTGGGTTTATCCTGAAAAAGTCAGATCTATCGGGAAGGGTAGCGGCTTGGTCTGTTGATATTGGAGAGTATGATATTAAGTATGTTCTCCGCACAGCGGTGAAGGGTCAGGTCCTTACGAATTTCGTGGCAGAATTTTCACATGAACCCGCGCGAACACCCGAACAACATCCAGAAGATGGACAGATCACCCCCATTCATCCCGTGTTGCTAGATGTTGATGAGCTGCACACAACAGAGCAGTGGAGGCTCTTTGTGTACGGATCAGCATGCAACAAGGGATCAAAATGGGCATCGTTCTGTTCTCACCAGAAGGGTTGGCTTTAGAACAGCCAGTCCGCTTAAATTTCAAAGCATCCAACAACGAGGCAAAGTATGAGGCATTGATAGTCGGACTCAAAAGTGCAAGAAGGTGTGGGGCTGAATATCTACTCATTCACTGTGATAGCTAGCTTGTCATCAACCAGCTCTCCGAAGAATATGCAACAAAAGATGACAGGATGGCATCATACGCAGCAGTAGCCAGAAAGCTTCTCCAACAGTTAAAGAAGACCGAAATAGTACAAATCAGCTCCCGTCAAAATAGCCATGCAGATGCTTTAGCCTGTCTTGCCTCATCCCTATCTTTAGAGCTCCGTCGCACAGTGAGCATCGATTCTCTGTCCCAACCGAGCATCCAAACAAAGGACTCAGAAGAGATCTTTGATTTGGATATAGGCCCGAGCTGGATGGACCCAATCATCGTTTACCTAACAAAGGATGAACTCTCTACAGACAAAAAGGATGTACACAAGATAAAGATCAAGTCTATAAAGTATTGGCTCTTGCCAGACAAGATCCTTTACAGGAAGTCTTTCGCAGGTCTGTACTTGTGTTGCGTACACTCAGACCTTGTACAATGATTTTTTTATGAAATCCATGAGAGGGTGTGTGGCAGTCACATCAGAGGACGTTCAATAGCGCATAAGGCCATCTCCTAGGGATATTGGTGGTCGTACATGTAAGAACATGCCAAAGTTTATGTCAGAAATTGCAACAAATGCCGGAAGTTTTCTCCCATCATTCATGCTCCCTCAGCAGACTTAGCACCTCTCACGAGCCCATGGCCCTTTGCTTAGTGGGGCATGGACATTGTGGGACCCATGCCAAAAGCAAAAGGAATGAAGAAGTATCCACTTGTGGAGACAAACTACTTCACCAAGTGGATTGAAGCAGAGCTGTTGTCAAAGATCACTAAGCTCAACACAGAGTAATTTGTTTGGAAGAACATCATCACCAGGTTTGGAATCCTGTACGCCACCGTGTCGGACAATGTCACGCAATTCCAAGACAAATTCAGATCTTTCTACTAAACATACAAGATCAAATATTTCTATGCTTCCGTAAGCTACCCGCAGTGCAATGGACAAGCAGAGGCATCCAACAAGACAATCCTTAACGACATCAAGAAAAGGTTGGATAAAGCAAAGGGAACATGGGTTGATGAGCTACCCCTAGTCCTCTGGGCTTACTATACAACACCCTAAGGTCCACCTATGAAACACCCTTCTCTCTAGCCTACGGTACAGAAGCAGTCATTCCACTAGAGGTTAGCATCCCCACCATTCGCACTGATTTGGTGGAGCAGGGGGTAATGACAATGCTCTAGCCGTACAGTTGGACCTGGCAGAAGAGAAGAGAGAAAGGGCACTTGTCAAGCTGGCCTCCTACCAAGAACAACTGGCCAAATTCCACAACAAAACATTTCACCCAAGGGAATTCGGAATTGGTGACTTGGTCCTAAGGAAGGTACTTGGAAATACAAAGGATCCTGTACATGGAAAGCTCAGGCCAAACTGAGAAGAGTCCTACAAAGTGATTGGGAGGGCAGGCCAAGGGGCTTACAGACTAACAGACCTGGATGGAATCAAGATCCCACACACCTGGAATGTCTCCAATCTCAAAACGTTTTTTAAGTAAAGTTGTAATCATCCATGTTATATCAACAAGATGTTACTCAATAAAAGTCTCTTTTTCTCTCAATCCAAACTCTCGACTGTTCGGCAACAAGCAAGGAGTAAGGAAGTAGTTGCCCAGAAAGCCTTCACTTCCTCACTAGAGGAAATGGTCCTAAGTAGGGAATACTTGGAATGGGTTGAGAAGATCCAGGATCATTGTTCCCGAGATCAAAACCTTATCGGGGACCAAAAATCCCAAAGAACTGATCTCAAAATCAAACGGGCCAATGGTCCCAAGTAGAGAATACTTGGAATGGGTTGAGAAGGCCCAAGATCACTATTCTTGAGACCAGAACCTTATAGGAGACCAGACATCCCAAGGAACTGATCTCGAAATTAGGCGGGAAGCCTAGGGGCCGCACTGGTCCCGAACCAAAAGCAATCTTACAAGGGGTGAGAAGCCCCAAGAAGGCCCAGATTCTAAATGGGAGAGAAACTCAAGGGCCGCACAGAGGTCCTTAGCCGATGAAGCCATCTTAAAGGGGACAGATGTCCCAAGATGCCCTAAAGCTTAAAATGGGTGAGAAACCCAAGGGCCATATAGAGGTTCTTAGTCGATGAAGCCATCTTAAAGGGGAAAGACTTCCCAAGATGCCCTAAAGCTTAAAATGGGTGAGAAACCCAAGGGTTGTGCAGGCCCTTAGCCAAAAAATCCATCTTTAGGGGGTGGGAAGCCCCAAGATGTCCCAAGGCTTAAAACAGAATAAGAAATGTAGTTGCCTTAGGGGAACAAGTGTTCAAGGACATCTTTGTTTGTATAAAAAGTAAAGTATAGAAAAGAAAAGGCAGGAAAAGTAAATGAGCAGCACAACCAGTAGCAAAAGAAAGACAATGCATTAAAGTTAACGACGTTCGTACAACCAGTAATGAAAGAAAAAGAAGACAAATACAAAGAAGAGAAGAAACAGAGAAATCCTATCTAAACTTTAACAACTTCTAGATACTCTGAGCCTTGAGCGCTGGCGACATCAATGTTGGCAGCAACCAGAGAAAAGCATTGGTCGGGAGCTCAAGGGAGAGATCAGATGTAGCTTCAGCCCCAGTTGAAGTATCAGGGCCTACATGTTTGGCCGGGAGTAGGGTTGGTTGGATGAGGCTTTGCTTAGCAATGGAACCTCCTTCCGTAAAAGAGAATCCTCTACCACGCCACAAGCATCCATGGCCACAGGCCACATCTCCGCAAAGATGAGGTATTTCAGCTGAGGCAACTGCTCATAAAATTGGGTATTGTAGTCCGCAATAGTTACCTCGCAACCCTTGTCATATGCATGTGCGGCTGCTTCCTTGGCTTTCAGCACCTCAGTAGGGGCATGCTCGAGCTCTTGAGTTTTGATCTTGTATTTATCCGCCATGGAAGATTTCTTGGCTTCAAAGTCCTTGGTCCTCTACGCCATCTCAGCCCGAGCATCCTTTCTCTGCTTTTCCAGTGCGGTCTGATTTTTCTTCTCGGCCTCCACCAGTTTTGCTTCCAGCCCCTGAACTTTTTCCCTCTTGACAGTAAGTGCGGCAGAAGCATCATTGTACCTCTTGTCCATGAGGAAAAGCTTGTATTCAGTCCTCTTGGACAGATCCATGGCCTTATTCGCATGGTCCACCTCCAGGGAGTTGTCAAGATGGAGGCAGTTGTACTTGTCAGAAAGTTCGGTTGCACACTGCACGACCTGTTAATGAAAGGGGAGATACGTTAGCATCAAAAAAGAAATCTGAAGTTAATAGAAAGACACGTGTCAGAAGACTCAGCACCTTCAAGGAGTATGAGAAGGTTTTTACGGCCAGTGGCATTCAATTGATCTGGGCCTCATCCACAATGTCCCGGGGGAGCATCACGGTCTGGGCCAACCCGATGGCAGTAGACAAATCTAGAAGTCGAATAGTTTTCTTGACCATGGTCCCGTCATCTTTCATAAGAATGGGGGACTATGCATCATCGGCCCGGGATTTTCTCTTGAGCAGCTGTTCCTTCGACCATTTTCCCTGTAACTTCTCAAGAGAGCTCACCTTTCCTTAGCCTCTTCAGGGCTCGTGCCTTCTCCGTCAGTTCCGCCATCTCCTTGTACCTCATGCAAGCACAGAGAGATGGACCGACCGGCCCAAGAGCAGGAGGAGCAGGAGGTGGGACCTGATTAATAGGGACTGTGGGGATAGGTGGCGGTAGTGCGGCTTCAACAGCAGCAGGAGGAACAGATGAAGAAGAAGGGGCAACCTTCTTAGGAGGCATGGTAGATTTTTTACAACCTGTCGCATACATATCGGCAAAGTTCCAGCCAATCATGTCTTCGTCTGAGTCGTCGTCCCAATTCCGCAGCTCGAAGAGTATGCGGGAGGGTCTTTGAGGGGCCTGGGATGATATCCCAACAGCATCGGTGTCATCAGGGGAAGATGGGGTTTCCCACTGGTCTACCTCTTGCAAGACGTCGTCTTCTTCAATGTCAATGACATGAGGCTCAACAACTATCACCACTTGATCCGCGGTAGGGACTCCGAAAGGGATGGAAAGTTCGGTAGGAGCTACGTCAAGATCAACTGTATGACATCTTGCACCGCGGTAACCACAGTAGTGCGGCACGTACCCCAGAAGCTTCTCAACAGACCAGTCTATTAACTTCCGAGACGGAAGGATGAAATTGATTACCTTGGAGACTTCCTCGGTCTTCACAAATTTGTTGTGAAGAGGGTTCCTGTTTACGTGAGGATCTACAGCAATAAAAAAACAAGAAGATTCAGTTAGAACCCAGAAATAGCAAAAGAGAAGATTAAACAGAAAACGAGGAAAGTTACTGACGAGGGGCCTCGTCTGTACGGGGGATTGGGTTTTCCCTCTTAGATCTAGAAGTGAACTCTCAATTCCCTGTCACGATCAGGAAATCATCATCGTCCCCTCTGGTGGAGTCTGGAAGCCATAGGACCAGCTTGTCTCGGTTAACCCGGACCTTCAGATATCATACACCATCCCGGGTACAGTTGATGGTGTAGTGGTATGGCAGTTTCCAGATGCCTATCCGGGATCCGGTTATCAGATTCAAGGCAGTGACATCCATCATAGTCCGTACTGTGTTGTTTGCCACTTGCATCAAGGTCAAGTTCAGGTAGTAAAGAAAATGTCTCAAAAGGGGGTGAAGAGGAAATCACACCCCAGTCTCAACAATCTAGAATATCAGGATATATAGGGTGTTATTGTCAGCATAGCTTCGGAGGTAATCCTCAAAAGCCAGGCTAATCGCAAGAATCCTATAATCCTGTCGGAAGCGCTCAATCTTCTCAGGGGTGTCGACCAAGGATTGAAAGAAACCCATTCTAGCAAAAAGAAAGGACTTACACAAGAAAAAGGAAGGTCAAAAAGGACGCAGAAAGAAATTAGGGTTCGCAATAGCTCTGGTTCGCAAGAAGGGATTCAAAAGAAGAAGAGGCGACATCAATTTTAAAGGAGCACCGTCGTTTATATCGAAGGGGCAGCACACGTGGAAAGTCACTATCAAAGGGCACGTCCTCTATCAAAAGGCGTGACTGGGTCTTATCGCATTAAATACGCATTTATGAGGCACATCACCAAAAATGACGGTTAGCTTTACCGATTAATGGAACGACGACGTATAGGTTGTCTGTTAGCTTTGTCCACTCCAGATGTGCAGCTGAAGTAGCCAAAGATTGGGGTAATTGTGGTAGGATAAATTCAGATTTGCCACGTGTATAGGGCAAATCCGTATTTACGTGGACATTAGCTGGCAGCACGACACCTATCATCCTTTTATTGATATATAAAGCCACATCATCGGTAACCTAGTATCTGCAGATTAGGTCAGCCCTGTGTGGTGTGACATCTAGCCAATGCGGCGACCAGTCATTTAGGACGGTAGTTGCTAGATCTCGATTGATATAGCCAACACGTGTCCAACGGCCATCTGCACTATCGATTAGGTCAGTCCTGTGTGGCTGACATCCTGGTGGTGAGACAGTAAGCTATTCAGGGACACGGATGCTGGATCATGACAGATGCAGCTAGCCACACGTTCTGTCCAGTTCCTCCACTATGCGGATCAGGTTGGCCATGTGCGGCTAACATTCGTGCGGTGTGGAGACCAGTTAGCCAATGTGAAGCATGCCGGATCATAAGTGATATAGATGGACACGTGTGCAAGCAGTGCCCACTCTGTGGATTAGGTTGATCATGTGCGGTTGACATCCCCCACAACCAGTAATATAATGCAGGAAAGGTGGTCGACAACGTGTACAGGTATCGATCAGTCGGTGGATGGCACGCGTGTCAGGCCACCATTACTGAAAGAATATTCAGAGTTCCAAGAACAGTAAAAGGCGCACCATATTCAATTCTATCGGGAAATCTGGCCAAGCATCTGTCAGACTACAACGGAATCAAGGAAAAGGGGACGAGAAGTCTCAGGCAGCTCTCGATTACCAACGAGAAGCTGGTAATCCGGAAGGTGAGTATATAAGCCAAAGTTTAAGAGGTACATGCTATTTTGCCCTCAGATTCCTACTTTGCGCTTTCATACAGTTTTCTTCGATAAAAGACTAACTTAATGATCGGAGAGCCTTCCGGTCACTAGCAGCGGAAGGTCATCTAACCCCTTTTTGTGAGCGCAAAGATAGGGAGGAGTGCAAGCGGACTAGCAGGGTGACTTGTCAGATCCAGTAAGTCCAACCAGAAGAAGTTTACCGGCAGAGGTAACCAGTTTCATATTTTTTTCCCGCACAAATGATATTGAACATATCTATTATATAATTTTCTAGTCACGAAAATTATTTGACCCTAAAGATTTTTAGCAATGTTTTCACTTTGTAAGCTTATTATTTGTTTTACCTATTATGTGTTTGTCATACATATTCTTGTATGACAGACGCACACAGTATATATGTAGACTTCTCATATGATGTCTATATTTTAATAAAATATGAAAAGTGTCCAATGTCTTTAAAAGACATTTTTAAGCGTCCCACGAAAGAAATTTCCAAAACAATGATTGGCAAATGTTTGATCCAGACAATTTTTCATAAATATTTATCTGCAGTCTGTATAAAACTTGCTCGGACCAAGTCATTCCCGGTGTTTTTTGTGTGTGTGATTGTACACCTCTTTAAAAGACATTGAATGATTCGGATAATAAAGATTTTATCGAAAAAGTGGACATCTATATTTTATTAAAATATGGACGTCCTTACAAAAAGTCCACTCATATATATGTATATATATCTAGTGATTGTTCTTGTCTAAAGACATGACACGAATTAGAGTGAATTGAAATCTCAATACAGACTTAAATCAGTATGTAAATTACTCATGTCTACGACAAATCTAAACTCAAGTTATAGAATATCAATCAAAAAATAAAAAATACTAATTACTACCCCCGAAGGCGCAGCTTGACGAGGTGTGCAATCAAGGGATCTAACAGACAAATATCATTGAGTAAAAGAATAGATAGTTGAGCAACTCATTATTTATAAAACACAATGAAGTATAATTAAAAATGTCATGAAGTATAAAGTTCGATGGATTATACAAGAGATAAATATTTACTAAATTAGATTTTTATAAATCTACGCTTCAAGTATACGTGAGGCACGTCTTTTAATCATTAATTACATTCCATTATAAAGTTCATAATTCGAAGCGATATTCCTCAACAACATTATTGGACAATCCATATTTAACTCCAACCTAAATTTATGTATGCGAAAAGAATCCAATGAATTCAAATATTTGATAGGATATCGATTTGTAATTGTTCGATCTATCCCATATTTTTCAAGCAATGTTTTGAAACCCGGACCGGTCGAGGCACCAGGTGGACGGGTCACCGGTTCAACCGTTATCGAACCATCGTTAAATAGTGACGTCATAATGACATCATAAATATTTTTATTTAATTTCAAAAAATTTTAAAAATGGGCTTTTTAGCGGTTCGGTCGGTTTTTAGCGGTTTTTGGATGGTTCGACCGGTTCAACACAAATTTTTATTTTTTAGAACGGTTTTTCAAAAATAGCGGTTTTTTGGTCAGATCGAACCAGTTTAGGGACCGCTTCCTGATTTAACCAGTTGAACTGGCCAATCCAGTCCGGTTTTCTGAACACTATTTTCAAGACACTTTGTTAGCAAATAATTAAGTCATGATTTCTCTTTGGAATATATTCAATGCAACTAAATTGGTCACACTTACATCGTCGTTTTTAGATGTAAGAATTTTGAGAAATGATGGTTTCGTCGTACCAATCACACCCAGTTGTGGTAAACTTTTTCCAGTAACTCATTTAGATGTTGAATATTGTTAATGAAAGTTGTATGATTTCCTTAAAATTGATCTCAGGTTAAAATCTTATATTATTAGAATTCAAAATTATAAACATTTTTTTAATAATAGGAATGGTTGAAAAAAATATTAACTCCATGTAGAGATTTGTAAAAGTAGCATTTTTGGGATCTGAATTATTTAATCGCATACTCAAACACAATATCAAATTAATTAAGTTAAACACAAAAGTTGACTAAAAATTAATTATGTTAATTTTTTGTAAAAAGGATTTTTGTTAATGATTTTTTGTTACTCTGCTTTGTTTTATACATGGACAAAAACATGACCGTCAGGCTTGTATTGTGGATAATTTCAACCATTAAAATTGATTTTGTAATCATCCCTTACTTCAATCTAACGATCACGAATATCTTGAATATAAGGAACTCAAATTTATTATATAAATGTTTAAACAAAATGTCAAATTAATTATATCAAATTAATTATGTTAAACACAAGTCAAAAAAATAATTATATTGAATTTCTTTTCTAAAAATTGATTTTTTAAATGGGTTTTTTTTGTTATTTTAGTTCGTTTTATGTGGCAAAACATGAACGTCAGATGACTTGTATTATGGATAATTTTAACCCTTAAAATTGATTTGTATTTTAAATGATATCAATCGTACGTTACTTCGATCCAACGGCCAAATTTGAGTCTCGAGCCTTCTAAATGACAAACGGAGTAGACTTAACAATTTTGGGTTGTTTTGGCTTGGGGGGGGCGATTCCCACAGGGGTGGGAGACCGGTCTCTACCTTGTCCTCAACCTTATGTTCAAACGGGACCGGTCCTCCACGGGTTGGGAGACCAATACTGTAACATCTCAAACCAAATTAACCTTAATTAAAGTAATTAAAGAACTGCTCTTATGGAATTTTTCAAATTCTCTTAATCCCAAAATACCACAAGTCATAAACACTAATTAGACCAAACAATTCCCAAGTTATTTTCTTCAAAACCAAGAACAACTTAAAACTCCAATGCAAATAACACCACAACGAAAGACTATCTAATAAACATGAATACATCTCAAGGAAGGTGAACTTCCAACTAAACATGCTACCAACTGACAAGTAAAACAACTACAACTCAAAAGGACTAGAAATAAGACTAGTCACACAAATTACCTGCCAACTCCTCCACTAGCTCCAAATAGCATAGCTCTCAACTCCAAGCAACTGTACTGGATTCGAATAAGCCTCCTCAATCTGGATTCCAAGCAAATAAAAGAAAGACAAATATAAGGAAATCTAGGAGTTTGTTAGATATGAATAGTTATACATATGACTAACAATAAACCAACAATAGAAATAGAATCTGAAGTGCAAACTACCATCACCACAAAAAAGTATGCCAGAACATAACTATTGAAAGTCCACCCAAAGGACTCAAAACACTATAACAAGTGACACAGGAGATAAAAAAATATATTAACTACAAGTACTCAAAGAATGTAATATGATGATCAACAACAAGTGCTCACAAGAATAAGAATCTGGTTTTTAATCCATTTTCATTTAGTATTCCACGACTATAGAGATGTAATTCTAACGTATTTGCCATAGTACAATGTGAAGGCTTCTACTATGACACAACCACATTTAATATTTTGACCACCTTTTCAATCATACCCTTGGGTTTTAGTCAATCATACATACCACTATGCATATTTTCACACCCACGCAATTATCACTTTTCCTATAATGTACTACATTAAAACCCTTTCATGCACACTGACAAGCAAATGAGCAAATGAGCAAATGAGCAATTGAGCACTTTCCCAAGATATACAACCAATCCCTAGAACTCTTTGAACTAAAGAGAAACCATGGCCTTGATCTTACCTTTAAGTCTTGTTTTTGCAGTAGAATTGTTCTCCTTCAAGGTTTCCTCAAGTGCTTCTTCTCTCCGCTTCTCTCTCTCCCTTAGGCTCTGCAAGAGAGGAACATCGGTGGAAAGTTGAATGAGAGAAATCTTGACAGATTTTTCCTTAACTATAATACAATGTTTACTACCTTTAGGACTTTTATCTAGCGCACCCTCCTCATAAAAGGTAGGCTACTCCTACTTAGGTTATTATCATATGCTTCTCACACCATAGCAAGGATTATATTTCTAATTAAATTTTATATTTTTACTTAATTCCATTTCTTCTTCTTAAATTACTCAAAATTAACTCATATTCCGAATTATTCTAAAATCGGGCCAATAAATTTCCTTAATTAATTTAATGCTAAAGGATGTAATTAAAAGCAAATTAGAAATCATGGTATTATATGTATTCTCTTTATGTTAATTATGTTCTTCACATAAAAACTAGTAGAAGTTCATAGAAATCCATTTTTATGGATAGAAAAGTTTTGGTAAAAACCTTAAGAGAATTCATGGTTTGATCTCCTTAGGATGATTTAAAGGATAGAAAACTTGTTTATATTATGCCTTTAGGTTGAGAGAACCCTTAAGCTTGAAGGAATTTTGAAGGTTTAGAAGTTAGGAAGTGATTTCTAAGGATTTTGAGAAGTGGGGATCGGGAAAATTGCCTAGAAAACACACTGTTCAGGGGCCGGTAGCAGCACTGGCATACCGGTTTCCCTACCGTTTAGTGCAAATTCTTGTGCCAGCACAAAATCCCGAGAGCAATTTAATCAGCATGTTGGTTGGCATGTCGGGCAGTATTTCGGTGTTGTACCAATGCCGTATCGATCAGGGGGTTGGTTTGGGTTTTGATTGGGGCCTTGATGAGTACTTTGAGGTAAATATTTTTAAATCATTATAACCATTGTTTGGAGGTTTAAGGAAACCCATTGTGAGTGATTTTGGGGTTTGTAAGGGTGAAATTACCTAAGCCTTAAATATTAAATTCAAGGTTTAAAACCTTACGAGTTTAAGGTTATTCTCTTAGGAGTTTTGAGTGTACTGAGGCTTAATAAGAATTTGATTATCTAGTGGTTATTCCTTGGTTATGGAATCATTATTGATTTATAAAAGTTATCACATGTGAGGCGGATAACATTTTCAAGGTTCCGAAGAGATAGTCTTGACACCGATTTGTTGGTATTTGGTGAGTTTATTTGATATGAATGATATTTATACTTATGCAACTTAGTGAAGGCGTTGTTCCTCTTCCAAAATGTATGATTTCCAATGTTGATCATACATGCCTTATGTTGGAGAAAAATGGAAATGTTAATAATGTGAAAAGTTGGTTTAGATGTAGATAATAATTAATGTGGTTATTGTCTAAAATCCTTTAGTGATCAATGAGAAAATGTGTTTATACATTAAAGCCTATTGTACCATTACGAGATTGGCCTATCTGTTCCAACAGTTGCTCTGCCGGAAGGGCCTGTCCCGCTGTCGTTGGACTCCTGCTACGAGGGTAACTGTGTGAAGATTCCTCTGAATCAGCTCTGCAGTCACCAATAAGCTCGGCATCGGTCATGGGCCTCCACGGTGTTGTCAGTTGTTTATCTACCAGGCTCCTATCCGGAACATTCATGCTCTCATAGAGCTCCCTCATCATGGAATCGTTGGAGTCGAGGCTAGTCTCAGTGTTAGTCCGAGAGTTGTTGGAGTCAGAAGGCACGTCAATGTCCATTCTTGTTGAAGACCTGGAAGGAAGAGCAAACAGTTAGAGTTTCACAGAATCACCTGAAGGGCTCATGCCGAGTCCTACTACCTCCTTGCCAAAAGTGGTTCTGCACGCTCTGGCAAGAAGACAACCATTTGGCAAGAAATAGTCGAAGATCTCAAGGCCAACAGTAGCCATTCGACAAGTAGTAGTTGAAGATTTCAAGACCAACAACCACCGTTCTCCAAGAACGGGGTTTTGCAAAAAAGACAATCCTATTGTGGTTTAGATAACGCGAAAAGAAGTCAAAATTGAAGAACAAGTGTTGGCGACACCTACTGGAAGAGAATGGAAGCTAGAAACACGAAGGTCGGATGCAAAATCATCGAAGAGTAAAGATCTGTTCAAGTCTCCGGAGAGATGATCACGTAAGGATTGAAGAAATGTTCAAATGGCAGTCCCCTCAGTATTTATAGGAGGGGGAGGCAGTGCACCAGGCACACTTCCCCTACCGGTGGCCAAGCGGTCCATTCAAAAGTTGACACGCCAACAGTCAGTCGACAATCGTTGCTTTTCTCTCACCATTTGGTTGACCATAAGCAGCTACGTGGACACGACATGATGCGTCTGTCAGAGGCATTTACTGCTCCCACTGAGATGCTAACACGTGGACCCCACTCCAAATTCAAAAAAATGGCAATTACAAGGCCAGTCTCTAACAAAATTCATTGTTCTGGAAAACAATAAATGGGGCCACGTCATCTTCAACCCTTCGATAGCAAGCGTCCAGCAGAGGACACATCAACATTTTCTAGCAAACTTGGAAAACGTTGAGGGACTATTATAGTGTTCGGACTTTCGTGGGTTGCGGAAGGCCTTGCTGACTACCGAAGTCCTCACCCGGATCCCTGCACTAGCCGATGCCTAGAGGGGTAGCCAGAGTAGTTGGCTTTACGGTCCCTCCGGCAATAAATTTAATCCAAGTCGTTAATAAATTTTAAAATAATATTTTAAGTGATCCTATAAAAAATTAGTGCAATCAGATAATTGTAAATACTTTATTCAAAAGTTATGCCTAAATCATCGATGCCTCGGTGGTCCGCATAAATAATCTGAGTCATTAATAAATTTTAAAACAATATTTTAAGTGATCTTATAAAAAACAAGTATCAATCCAAATTCATTTAAAAGTTACGCCTAAATGATCGATATCGTCCGGTATCATTCGATAATTTGAATTTCGCCCGAAATTCATCCAAGACCGATATTGACTGGTACCGACCGTTATTGAACCTGGGATGGTAGGGATGGGTTTATGATACTATTTTCTTCAAAATCTGTTACGTACCGAATGGTACGGAACGGTATTCAAAACCTTGGTTTAATGATTAAAAACTGGATCAAAACCAAACCGGGTCAAACTGAAATTCAAATACATACCAAACAAATTCAAAAAAACAGAACACTAACTGAGACAACGTATATTTTATATTTTTAAATTGGGCTAGGCCCACGAATCATCCAATAACTATTTTGATTAATCTAAATGGAAAATTCTAATTTCGCACGAGCTTTTCCCTGTACAGGACCGATTACATCCTTACTTAAAATCATTAATTTTCAATTACAAGCCAATTTTTACCTTCTTCCAACTACTAATTTGGTGTCTTCTTTTATTATTTTTACATTGTCATTTGTTAATGTATTTTTATAAATTCGACCTGCTTCCCTGAGCTCTAGTAGTAGTTGGAATAGCTGTATGACGAATGGTCTATTTGATAAAACTGAAAATTAAGTAGTGAAAACTGAATACTGAATTTTCTAAGTACGAAGTTGTTTGATATATACTGAATTTTAAATACTGAATTAAATAAGTTGTTTGATCTGTACAATGAGATATAGCCTAAAATTTATTATTTTTTAATTACTCCAAAAATTACTAAGTGTTCATAGGACATTTCAAAATAGTTCTTTATTATGATTCTTTAGTGTTCTTTAACATTAAGTATTTGTGTAGAACTCACAAAGATGAATTAAAACTAAATTA
>NMUG010000597.1:0-21334 GCA_002855965.1 Monotropa hypopitys | reverse complement strand
AAAGCGGAATGGACTCAGGGCGTTTGGGGCGCCAGTTGTCATCCTCCGGCTGATCAGTCCGGTGCTCGCGACCTTCGTCCACTGCCTTCCCTTTGCGCTCCCTGTCTTCCTTCGATTTGTGCCGGTGCCTCCGTTGCCCTGAGGATCGTGAGGCCGAATCAGCTGCTCCGGTCATCCGGGTTACCTGGTCCCGGAGTTTGGCAATATCCGCGTCTCGCTCTTTCAGCATCCGGTCTATGGCCGCAGCGTAGGCCGATCCAATCTACGGCATGAGGCCGGTGGGGGAAGCGAAGAGCCCCGGTGAGACATGCTGAGGAGGAGGAACGATAGGAAGAGTGGGGTCTTGGTCCATCGGTGTGTTACCGTCTTCCATGAAGGGTAGCTCGAGAGAAGGGCAGACAACTGGTTTCCACTGAGGTTGGTGCTATGTCCCACCGTGAATGCCAATTGTGGTCGCCGGTTTCTGCCGAGCGAACTCTTCGGTAGCTGACCCTCTGGATGTGAGGTGTCGGTTACGGCCAACGGTCTTGTGTGGTCCCTGCAGGAAAATAAGAGGGGTCCCCCTGCTTGGCTTCTGCAAAATAGAGGTTAGTGCCCGCCGGTCGGTTTTTTACCAACGGGGCCTCCGATGCTTAAGTTAGTAACTGTGTGAGGTGAGGTTAAAGCAAACGAGAGGAGGCCGGACGGTAACAGTCGGAGATCAAAAGTCTAGATTGATCGCTTGATCTCGTGAACAGTACCCACGGGTGGTATTTATAGATAAATATCGACTTGGGGCTCAAGAATATTGAGTGGGCCGTATGTCGAGGGCCTCCTAGTGGGCTTGGACGGCTGATGGACCGGGTTAGGTTGTATGGATGGGGCATCAAAGTGGATACCCCTCGATAGGGACAGGTTGGTGGCCCTTCGGAATAATCCGGTCCGTTCGAAAGGAGTTCCCGAGTGACGTAGGGAGTTGCCGAAGGCCGCTGTCCGGGCAGAGCCGATCGGTCCGAGCATGGACCCTCCGGTTTGGATAGCCTATGTTGGTCGAAGCCTTAGTGATGGATTTTTATAGCAGATTCTGCCATGAGCGTGAGTCCGGTCACCACAATAACTCAGGTGAATGACCAATAACACCCCTCAAAACACTATCGAACGACCCAGATTTTAATCACATTTAGATATGTGTACAAATCACACATCGATGTGCGCGATTGATAACCCAGACGAACAAGGAGACCACACAGTTCACATTTTGATATGTGAACAGAACACATATCGAAATGGAACCCCACTGATCCAACACAGAGAAGGCAAGGAGATGTCACATTTTGATATGTGACAAATATGTGCATTACCGGAAATGTGGGCACTCTTTTCTGGAAGAACAAGAACATAAATCCACATATTGAAATACAGCCACATGCCACCAACAGAACACTCACACATCGAAATGTGAGGAGGGGAGATGCACATATCGAAATGTGCATTTCCAGAAGAACGAACACCTATTTTGGAAAACCATGAATAGACCCATGACCAATACATGCATTACCGAAAATATATACCCCCATTTCTGAAAAACCAAGACCAAGTCCCAACCCAAATCCTTCTCTTGCAAACCTCACAACCCAACTTCTAAAAAAACATAACCTTCTCCTACAAATCCCTCTCCTTCTTCCAAAAGATTAACCCACCAACCTTCCTTTCTTGCACAATTTCTGGAAATTCAACCTATGCCACTTCCAAATTTCCAGAAATATAGGTTAGCTTCCACAACCATTTTCTATAAAATCAAACTTAAACAAAATTCGACCACTCAACTTCTAGAAATTCAACTCAATGCCAAACTCAACTCCTAAAACTTTTAAACCCTATTTTTCTGAATATCTACAAAATAGAACTCAAACTTCCTTGTCACAACCTCTTCCACTTCAACCCAATTTGGACCTAGATGAGATTTCAACAACCAAAATAAATCCCAAACACTACCAAGCCAATTCTCACCACTTTCATACCCCTAATGAACCAAAACCTAGGCATAATCAAATCTCAAGAATTTCTCAAAACCTTTGTTTTCACCTCTTCTCCATAGAATTTCCTAATTCTTATTTTTAAATTTAAAAGATTTACCTGAATAAATCCTAAAATTTCCATTTTAAAGTAACTTAAGATTCTGGGGTGTGACAAACTACCACCATTACAAAAATTTCGTCCTCAAAATTTACATGGACAAGGATAGACTATAGGAACAAAATTGATCCGACAACTTTTTCAATATCCAATAATCCCAAATACAAGAATCATTCCTACTTCTGAATGGATTATCCAACCAAGCGAGATCCCAAGACACACGGTTATACGAAAGAATCCAACTTTGAATATCCTTGAAAATCTTTAAGATTTGAACATGCTCAAACGAAAATAATCTATTGGGTCCTCAACGAACACTGGGGAGAATAAAATGACCGACTCAACCCCAAGTCAATCCAAGATTAACCACAAGAGATATTCACGATAAAGCTTACGATAAGATGACATAGAGGGTCATTTGGAGACACTCAATCATAGAACAAGAACTTGTAGAAAGAGAGATCACGACTCTTATGCTACCCTTCACAATATCCACTCACTTCCAAGATAAGGGAGTTTCCTTCAAGAACGAGGAACAATGATCTTACAGCAAGACAACTACGAATAAGCCTTCCTAACTCAAAGCCCTACATCAAAACTGCAGAATTTAAGATTTAAAGACAAACGAATTTATGCTGATACGGTTAGGACACGCCGACACCACATGGATGCACCAATACGATCCAGATACTCCAATATGACAAGGATATAGAAAAAGAACCCACAGCTCAAAAATTTAGATTCAAGATATAGTCTAGGAAAAACTTATGATTATAAATGCCAGTCAACGAGACAGACCAAGAGGTCCACACCAAATGAACTTAACATCGTATTAATTTCCCCAAAATTTTCCACTAGGACCATAAAAAGCTTCACATGCTCATAGATGGCTATATACATATCCATATAAATCCCAAACCACACTCACACCCAACAATCCAAGAGTAACACACTCTAGACGAACATCAATCCTCACATACCAGCTCCGCACACCCACCTAGTACGATACCAGAATGACTCTTGGAAATTTGTTTTGAGATACACTGGCCAGTCGCCTTCTCAAATCAACCATTCCCAATCATCCCTACAATACATGTCACATACTACACACACACGGCCATGTCAAGTACAATTATATACACATATGTATATCGGTGCAGTCAACCAAAGGGACACACTTTCTACCCACAACTCTCAAAGTATCTTCACAATATACATATACAATCACATTTCACTGTCCAAGAGGTAAAACACCATCACACACCACACCTTTTAACCAATACCATCACACTCTCACAATCAAATGTACTCAAAGAAATACATTCAACATCTCATGGATGATAAACAAAGGAAAACAAAACAAAATGGAATGACAGTTAGCCTTAATTCTGCGATGATGGCACCAAGAGAAGGGGACATCCACAAGAAGATAACACAATGAGTGATGTCACGAGATAAGAGAATGATTGCAAAATGGGGGAACTCTGCTGGATCTCACCATCCACATCCAAGAGACGAACAAATGACAAGAGGACACTCTTCCACATCTATACTTGCTAAGGGTGAGACATGATTTCAACTTACCATCCCAAGGTCTCAAAGAATAAATATCATAGAGGAGGCACCTCACACCAAGGTTTGGTGAAAGACACACAATGGTACAATAGGACACCACAAGTTCCACCAAAATCCCAAGTACATGTTAAAAGGAGTTGTCTTCCTCTTATACTAATTTGTGAGGACGGAAAGGTCGAAAAACAATAGAGGAACACATATCAACTACTAACTCAGAGTTCCAATATACAACACAAGGATAGGCACATCTAGTGCCAACCAAGACAAAGGTTTTTCCCAAGATCAGCATAATTTGGAACAGGAGGACATGAACCAATTCGACGACAAGGCATGCATCAACAATTATAGGACATGGATAGGGATCGACTATTACCTCAATTTCCTATTCACTACCTTAAACCCAAGATTTTATTTGCCCCTTATTCCTTAGGCACACTTCCTATGGTACTCTCATGCACACCAAAGTGCCAATTTCCCCAACATCCTCAAGTCATAACACACACCTTCCAAGGCTATATGATTCTATCTCCCACTACTCGGGCAAAAATAAATTAGAAGGGTATCCCCACTGTAGATCAATCATCCAAACCATCGCGCATACCTATATCTATAAATAATCAAGTGGCATCAACCCACTCTTTCTTAAAATCCCAAACCATCATCCATTCTTGACATGCCAAGAACTCACATGATTCAATCTTCATCTCCTCAAGGACTCTTCTGCTCTCCTTATGGTCTCTGCTAATCTTACAATGCTCCTAAATTTTTCACAAGACACCTTAATTACCATTCAAATTTCTCCATACTTGAGTACTATCACCAACATCAATTTTATATCTCCAACTACTCCAAACCATACAATGGTATCTCAGCTTCTACGATAACTAGAAGCAAAATCCCCGAGAGGGAGGGGACAAAGTCCAATCATAATGACCAAATGGAACACAACTCGGCTAACAGTGCATCACAGATTAAGGGCATTAAGGTAGGTTTGACACAGGTATAATCCCCATGTTGTCAAACTAAATTCAACACAAAATGAAAGCGCATCACAGACTAAGGACATCATGTCAGACTAAACACAAGTCAAAATCATTTCCATCAACCTAACTCCTCACCATTAGAATATAACCTCATCCATCACATCCCAAAATTTCACACTTCCATTATATAACTGAAACCTAGAGGGCCTCTCAAGACATCCCCCATCAACCTCACTCAACCAAGCATCAAAATATTTCACCAACCCACACACATCCTAGGTATAGCACAGTTCTTCACCCAACATCCTCACTCACTTTCCTACAACCTCATGCTCACCACAGAGCTACCATTATCATCAAACATCATATCTATCACCAACATCAATCAAGACCAAACTTCATTACTCACTTCAACTGCATTCATATAACCCTTTGAGCCCAAATGGGGTGGTCCAAACACAATCCATCATGGCTTTCTAAAGAAAATCCTCAAAATAACTTTAAATTATGATACAACAAGAAGGTCTAGCACAAAAATATGGTAAGGTACCTCTACCTCCAATCACACCTCACTCACATCTCAAACACACTAACTAACTATGAACAAAACCACAAGAAAGATTTCCCAATCTGAGTATCATATAAGAATGAATATTGGCCACAATTTAGCCCAACCACAACAATTCACCTCTCAAATTAGGGAATGCCACTCATACTTGTATACAACAGCACGGATCAACCTAGCCTTGGTCATAGATTTGAACTCTGCTAATAAGAACTAACAGAATGTCACACTGTGCCACGAATACTCAATTATAACCAGGATGTAAACAGGTGGTCTTGCGACCTACAAGCATGTTAACCACTCAATTAACATCATTATGTGATAACAACTCTATAAACTCAACTCACAGCATGCTTAAACAGATTTCTAATAAATAAAAGAAATCAAACAACTAACAATTTGCAATAAATAACAAACTACAGTAGCGGAGTATGTAAGATACACTGAAATATAAAACAATAAGAAATCATGGTAAACAATTACACCACATATGCATTTACACTTGCATATGATATTTGAGAGCCAACCTTAAAAGGTACTCTGGCGCGTCCGCTCACACATCCACATTACACATGTATTTCACATATTGAATTAAACTGCAATGTAATAAAACATACTCACAGTAATAATTTATTGATTACCATTGTCGTTTGCCTCATCTCTCCTAGTGGGCTCAATCCTACTAGTCTTCCACCTGTCCAAGCTAGAATCATCAATATCTGATTTATAAATATAAAGCTTGAATACTAAATAAATGCATAAATAAATGAATTGAATGCATTAAAACATCTCACATTAAACCATTCATCTTATATCATCATTGATATAATTATTTAATTTAATTTTTATTTTATTTTATTATTCTTTTTCTCTATTTTCCCTCTCCAGTTCACTGTTCACTGTTCACTCCATAGCTCAACTACATTTTGATATGCATTTGTCTTATATCGATATACTGATCATCAGCCTCCAATCGAAATACAAAACAGTTACTTTCATTTCGATATACTACAGTCTCTGCATTTCGATATATTGTATACGTATTTCGATATAAATTTCACCTGCCAACAATCGATATACAGAATAGCCAATCATATATCGATATATATAAAAAATCCTATATCGATATACAACTTAACTGGTTAAATGCTTAGGAACACAGCCTAATCATATTTTGAAATGCACCACTAGTATCTTGATATACAGTCATTCTCGAACAATACTTAGAAACACCAAAATACTGTTCATCATCTCCTTCAATGTTAAATTCCATGAATAATCACCCAAATGACAAATTGATCAACACATATGCACATCTAAATGCTTTTAACTCATATAGAGCATCTTTAAACTCATTGGATTTCATTTATTTTATCAAAACTCATACTCAAGGAAATCCACTTTTACAGATTAATCGATTCATGCAGAACTCAAGCCCAAACCCAGAAAATATTCAAATTAAACAACATAGATGAACTCGATACTCTTCACTTACTTGTGTATTTGATTCTACGGACATGATTTCAACCAATTCTTCAAAACCCACTTTTAAAATTCAATTCTCGCTCTACTTCTCTACATATATTTCTCTCAAGAGTTTTTGAGTGTTGTAAGTAAGAATGACTTCCATTCTCAATACATTCTACTGATTAACCATTTATTACATAACAATACAAAATCCATTGATTCACTTTAACTCGACACTTCTACATATATGTATTTCGATATGTAGTCATTCGACCAAACCCCTATTTCGAAGTACTCTTTAGTGATTTGCAATCGAACATATTCATATCGATATGCAGGATCTCTCCTTAACCCCTATATCGAAATACAATTGAAAATCAAAGATACAATACTTATGTATTTTGAAATACAACAATCACCAAGTCTTTCATATATCGAAATACAAGATTTGCTGGGCCAAAAACCAGCAATCATACATTTTAACATCTTTAAAACTTATTCTAACTCCTCTAACTCTTTATTTAATTAAAAGCTAATCAAATGTGCTCGAAAAACACAATAATCATGTAAATCATTTACTCTAAGCATAATATTAAATAATTAAGCTCGCTTAAATTAAATTTTTCGCACGAATTTTCTAAGATGGGTGTTACAACTCTCCCCCGCTTAGGAAAATTCGTCCTCAAAATTGAAAATATTTGAACCGAAGAATTCCAAATACTTTGATTTCACATTGTCCTCTTCATTCCATCATCTCATACACAACCCAAATTATCTTGAAACTAGCTTCTCTTTCCCTCGAAACCAATCTACTCTTTCCAAACTGATACACAAATAATAACACAATTATCAATATCAAATACCAAGTCCCATTTTCAATTATATGAACAATTTCACTGCCAATTTCTGTACCTCTTCACTGATAATATCTCTACCTCATCCACTCATTCACAGATAATCTAGATATTAACTGTAGTCGCTATACCAACACAGAACCCAATATTTTCTATACCAATACACTGTACCAGATAATACAAACACCGTTTGTAAAATACTATACCAAATTCAGGGTTTCAATAACTGTCTGTCATCAATACCACCTCAATAGATAGGAAATTCACATCTCCATCCATATAGTACTATATAATAAATCATACCAGTACTATTATAATAACCAGATTCCGTCAACAGCAAATAGAAATCCCAAATTCTTAACAGATACCAATACACTGTACTCGAAATTTAAATAGAAATTTCAAATTCTCTGCCACCCACAATAGATACCATATCATCTCATAAACAAATCCCCTAACTAATATGAATCTTCTTTCACATAACAGAATAACATATATAGGAATACATGCTTCTCGAATTTTGAACCCCAACACTTCCTTATTCTGTACCTGTTTCCTCAAGAATAATAAGAATTCATCAAACTGATGCCTTTGCCAAATAAGATCAATATATGATAACCATGCACAGATTCGTGCCAATAGAATACCAGAATCAGATAATAATATACGATCTTTGCATAATAAAGAAATACTCTACTCGATCACATAATAAATAAGATAGACTATTCAATAGTTTTCATATATAAATATCAGCCATAATATTCATTTCCCTAGATAATATAATTAGAATTAGAAATATATCATCACATCCACATGTGTCTCAATTTAAGATCTTCCTATGTGAATAGATAATCCATACTTGAATGATCGATGAAGATCTCACAAATATCCAATATGAATAATGTCCCATCTCTGCACATTCTATAAAATTCACAAAACTCCCAAATATAGCTAGAACAAAAGCTAATAATAATTCCTTCTTAAGAATTCCCACAACTCTTTCTACCATTATCTGATCACACAAATTTCCCCTTTCCAACACAATCTATCCATATATAGTTTATTAGAAAAAAAATCCTAGATTAGATCCTCGTTCATACTCAGCCAATCTTTAAGAATTTGTAAAAATTTTCAAACACACTAGCTGGACTCTCCCAACTCAAAACAACTTCGACTACTGATTCCATCATTAGATAATACATGTCCCAGAATTATAATTCTGTTCAACCAAAACTCATTCTTACAGAATTTCCCCATATAACTGTGTAATCCCACAAGATTATAATGCAATATAAAGATACCTCTCATTTCTTCCACAGATTCAGAATATATATATGTAAGAAAACCCTCGTATAAGATCAACTCTAATGGATTTCCTCCAAACCTTATCTTGCGCTTCCAAATAATAATTCTCACTTATGAAAATATCTCCCAATAGCATTGAAATAGTTAATACACATCCCATAGATTCACAAGATCTCAATGAGCAAGCAATAATTAAAGATGCAACGATAAAATGCATCAAACTAGGCTCAATAAGATTCCATACTGAGAATAATACCAGAATCAATCATAATTTAAAATTTCAAGAATACCTGACACGATATCTCAAGTTGCCTCAACCCCTTGGATACAAACTGGCCATCACTGCTTTAACTCTCATCCTATTTACCATCCATAAGGATAAACACGCAAACTCTGGCCTGATAATATTCCAATCCCTAATCATTGCATCCAACACTACTCACCCCTAGTCAGATGTAAAGCTCCCTCAAACTCAATAATCCTCAGAATAATATCCCCTGGCCCATTCTCACCTTGACCCACCATTTTACTTTCTTGCTCATGTCATCATCACAAAACATATAGCAGTTCAATCATCTATTCCCTTAAACTCATCTGATTACAACATTTTCTGAATCCTTCTAACATCAACACAATTGTTCCAGATTCTGAACTCTGTCCCCTCTACCATCAAAACTTGAGAAGTATCACTTCTGATTGCTAGTTATAGCCACTAACAACTGATCTGTCTCTAAACCATCTGTCGAATGTATTACATTCCCGGCTAATGTTTCCCTTGGAGAAATAAAACTCCTGATTAATTTTCCACATTCTCTTGTCACCATAATTTCCTGCCAAAAATATTATAGGCCATATGAAAAAACAATTCTAATTTCACACCAATCAGGGCAATTTATAACATGTATTCAATAACTCGACTTATTATCCACACACTAGTCCACTACATAGTTCCTCTAACTAAAATCACGTCACAGAGACTAGATATAACTCTAGCTCTGATACCAATCTGTCATGCCCCACCGCGAATACTCAACTATAACTAGGATGTAAACAGGCGGGCTCGTGACCTACAAGCATGTTAACCACTAAATTAACATCATTATGTGATAACAATTCTATAAACTCAACTCACAACATGCTTAAATAGATTTCTAATAAATAAAAAAATCAAACAACTAACAGTGTGCAATAAATAACAAACTATAGTAGCGGAAATATAACTAAACAATTAAATCTCTTTATTACATCATGGTTTTGACTACACGAAAAGCAACTACAATTGGTCCCGATCAACATACATAGGAAAAATGTACAACACGTCTCATGTGAACCTATGCTAGGTCATCCAAGTGTCTCAACTCTACTCCCGAACCAGTAGTGGACTGCACAACTCATCTCTTTCGAAACCTGTATTTACCAAAGATGGCCAACACAGAGTATGTAAGATACACTGAAATCCAAAACAATAAGAAATCACGATAAATAGTTACACCACATATGTATTCACACTTGCATATGATATCTGAGAGCCAACCTTAAAAGGTACTCTAGCGCATCCGCCCACACATCCACATTACACATGCATTTCACATATTGAATTAAACTGTAGTGTAATAAAATATACTCATAGTGATAATTTATTGATTACCATTGTTGTTTGCCTCATCTCTCATAGTGGGCTCAATCCCACTAGTCTTCCACCTGTCCAAGCTAGAATCATCAATATCTGCTTTATAAATATAAAGCTTGAATAATAAATAAATGCATAAATAAATGAATCGAATATATTAAAACATCTCACATTAAACCATTCATCTTATATCATCATTGATATAATTATTTTATTTCATTTTTATTTTATTTCTTTATTCTTTTTCTGTTTATTTTTTCTTTTCAGTTCACTGTTCACTGCCACAACTCAACTACATTTCTATATGCATTTGTATTATATCGATATACTGATCATCAGCCTCCAATCGAAATACAAAAAATTACTTTCATTTCGATATACTACAGTCTCTGCATTTCGATATATTGCATACGTATTTCGATATACATTTCACCTGCTAGCAATCGATATACAGAACAGCCAATCACATTTCGATATATAAAAACTCCTATATCAATATACAACTTAACTGGTTAAATGCTTAGGAACACAACCTAATCATATTTTGAAATGCACCACTAGTATTTTGATATACAGTCATGCTCGAACAATACTTAGAAACACCAAAATACTGTTCATCATCTCCTTCAATGTTAAATTCCATGAATAATCACCCAAATGACAAATTGATCACATCCATCAACACATATGCACATCTAAATGCTTTTAACTCACATAGAGCATCTTTAAACTCATTGGATTTCATTTATTTAATCAAAACTCACACTCAAGGAAATCCACTTTTACAGATTAATCGATTCATGTATAACTCAAACCCAAACCCAGAAATTATTCAAATTAAACAACATAGATGAACTAGATACACTTCACTTACTTGTGTATTTGATTCTACGAACTTGATTTCAACCAATTCTTCAAAACCCACTTTTACAATTCAATTCTCGCTCTACTTCTCTACATATATTTCTCTCGAGAGTTTTTGAGTGTTGTAAGTAAGAATGACTTCCATTCTCAATACATTCCACCGATTAACCATTTATTACATAACAATACAAAATCCACCGATTCACTTTAACTCGACATTTGTACATATATGTATTTCGATATGTAGTCATTCGACCAAACCCTTATTTCGAAATACTCTTTAGTGATTTGCAATATAACATATTCATATCAATATGCAGGATCTCCCCTTAAACCTTATATCGAAATAGAATTGAAAATCAAAGATACAGTACTTATGTATTTTGAAATACAACAATCACCAAGTCTTTCATATATCGAAATACAAGATTTGCTGGGCCAAAAACCAGGAAGTATTCATTTTAACGTCTTTAAAATTTATTCTAACTCCTCTAACTCTTTATTTGATTAAAAACTAATCAAATGTGATCCAAAAAAACAATAATTATGCAAATTATTTACTCTAAGCATGATATTAAATAATTAAGCTTGCTTAAATTAAATTTGCACACGAATTTTCTAAGATGGATGTTATACTGAAGTCGAGTGGCCCAACACAATGGAAAATATAATCCAGGAACGACATCAATACCCAAGAGGTAATGAGGAATCGATAAAATGATTGGGTGATCCACATCCTAAAATAACAGGGCAAGTATCAACACCCAAACACGAGAAGGAAATCAACTCATACTTAATCCGATGATAGAAATTAATATTTTTAACACAAAAGAGGACATGGTCACTCCCCAAGGACTACAAGTCGAAAGGTTCCTTGAAATTTATCAAACGAGACTCAAGAGTCAATTGCAAGATCCTACAAGAACTCACACCCTCAAAGAGAGGGCAATTGAGGATGTCTAATCATCCGATCACAAACAAGATCCATATCTCATAACTGAGGCAAGGATTAAACAACGATAACAGAAATGGAGTCAAGACTCAAACAATTGATGACAAGATCAACTCTAATAGGGTCAATAAGGATCGAATATCCTTAGTCAATGGATCAATGAGAAAGGGTCCCCAAAAATCATTTTTCAGACCATTAACATTTTAATTTTCTGAGATCCCATGCAATGCATACAAGCACTCCAAACACACAACATGACATGCAATGCAATGTAGTGCAACCCATTGAGACCAAATGTCTCCCCAATGTCCCCGAGTTTTCAAAAACTTTGCTCTGATACCAATTGTAATAATTAGAACATTTAAACTATTTTTTTGAAATCAATGTAAAATCATAAAAGAGAAGATAAATAACTATTATCTATAATTATTTTTCGATAAGTACATGCCAAATGGAAGATACAAGGACACCACAACCCATAATATGATTTCAAGTTTACAATACTATCACAAATAATATCAAGGAATAGAGTGGGAAAATACAACAAATGATGGAGAAAATAACCTATCAAATTACCATGATGATGATGACATGCTCCAATATATGCCAAGGCTCAGAACCTCTAGCTCCATCCCAAGAAAGAGGTTCATCAACTAAAAATAGAGGGTTAGGCAAAAGCCTAGTAGAGAAATCTATATTCAAATATCTATATAATTGGAGGAAGGAGTGCTAGTGCAAGGAAAGTAACATATGCATGCATGAGGATCTCATTTCATTTCTAAAATCATTTGACTCAAAACTATTCTTTCCTTTCTCAAATCTAACTTGTGATATGTTTCAAGATGTTTGACCTTGACGAAATCAAGGAGTTAATTTATTAATTCCAATCCTTTCCAAAATGCTCAACTTTGACGAAATCAAAGACGTTAATTTATAAATTTTTATCACCTCCAACTTGACGAAATCAAGGAAGTCCAATGTCAACCTTGACGAAATCAAGGGACCATCACAATCATTCTCAAGATTTCATTAGGTTCTGACTATTTCCGCAGTAGAAGCCCGTCGACTAGACTACTTGTAAATTTCCTAGCACTTTCCCGACCCTTCGTGAGGGCCCAGTCAAACCCCTATTGTGCAATATTGTGGGTACGAATTATCCAAGAAACGAAATTCCCATATAAATGTTGCCAACCCAATTCATCTCTTATGTTTAAGCCAATTAACTCTTTCATTCAATCTCTTTATCTAGGTTAGAGCAACATCCCCCTAACCCCTAAGTTTGACCAACAATAAAAATAAAACTGTTTATTCTAAAATACTTTCCATAGTGTCAAAACACTCATTAAACCCCATTTCAAGACCTTAATCATTTCTAAATCAACAATTTCCTCTTTTTATATTAATTTCAAAATCTAGGGTTTTACCCAAATTTAGGAGTTTTCCAAACTAGTCGTGGGATTTAAAAATAGACACAAAGGGATGTTCAAAAACATGGAAAAGAGTAAGACTATCCAGGAAATTTAAGGGTTTGGAAGCCCCACAAAGATACACATAAAGGGGTCCTCATGTTTGGAGAAAATGTTGAGGGAGAAGAGAAAAGACCAAAGTAATAGATAGAAGGGATAGAAAACTCTACCTCAAGAAGATGGAGAAGACACCACCCTAAGTGAGGGTTCTTCATGAGAGGCTTCAATAACTCCGTAGATGCATAGCCCATGGTGTGGGGAACAATGTTTGTGAATGAGTTTTGTTCCAAAAACTCATAGTTTGTGAGGGACAGAAGAGAGAAGTTGGGAAAGAGAGAGAGAAACGTGAGATATAGAGAGAGAGAAGAGAGAGGCGTATGATAGAGAGATAGAAAGACTGCAAAATGAGGATTATAAGCCCTCACACATGCGTATATACGATATATATAATGTGGGTGAATGGACAATAACACCCCTCAGAACACTGTCGAACAACCCAGATTTTAATCACATATCGATGTGTGAGATTCATGACCCAGTCGAACAAGGAGACCACACAGTTCACATTTCGATATGTGAACAGAATGCATATCGAAATGGAACCCCACCGATCTAACACAGAGAAGGCAATGAGATGTCACATTTCGATATGTGATATATACTTGCATTACCGGAAATGCAGGCACTCTTTTCCAAAAGAACAAGAACAAAACTCACATATCGAAATACAACCACATGCCACCAACAGAATACTCACACATCGAAATGTGAGGAGAGGAGATGCACATATTAAAATTTGCATTTCTGGAAGAACGAACACTTATTTCTGGAAAACCATGAACATACCCATGACCAACACATGCATTACCAGAAATGGGCACCCCCATTTAAGAAAAACCAAGACCAAGCCCCAACCCAAATCCTTCTCCCGCAAACCTCACAACCCAGCTTCCAAAAAACACAACATTCTCCCGCAAACCCCTCTCCTTCTTCCGTAAGATCAACCCAACCAACTTTCCCTTCTTGTCCAATTTTTGGAAATTCAACCCAAGCCACTTCCAAATTTCCGAAAATCCAGGTTAGCTTTCACAACCAACTTTTGAAAAATCAAACTTAAACAAAATATGACCACTCAACTTCTAGAAATTCAACTCAATGCCATACTCAACTCCTAAAACTTCCAACCCCCATTTTCTCAATCTCTACAAAATAAAACCCAAACTTCCTTGCCACAACCTCTTCCACTTCCAGCCAATTTGGACCTACATGAGATTTCAACAACCAAAGTAAATCCTAAACACTACCAAGCCAAATCTCACCACCTTCGTACCCCTAATGCACCAACACCTAGGCATGATCAAATCTCAATAATTTCTCAAAACCTTCGTTTTCATCTCTTCTCCATAGAATTTCCTAATTCTTATTTCTAAAATTAAAAGATTTACCCGAATAAATCCTAAAATTTTCATTTTAAAGTAACTTGAGATTCTGGGGTGTGACAGCAAGGCAACCTAGTACTGTCTCTTACCAGAGTAGAAACTCCACAAACGGTTCTTCACTAGATCGTACCTCTATTGTGTACACCCCAATATGGTACAGATCGTCCTACATGAAATCCATATTGGGAGTTGTGAATGTCATTCTGGAGGAAGATCCTTGGCCTATAGAGCCATCACACAATGGTACTATTGGCCTACAATATATTCGGATGCAAGGAACATGGTCCAGAAATATGTATCAGAGGTATGCTCCAGTCATTCATCAACCAGTCGTAGACCTCCAACCCCTAACCAGCCTCTGACCATTTTCTCAGTGGGGGATGGACATTGTGAGGAAACTACTATTTTCTCCAGGCAAATTTAAGTACCTAATCATGGCCACATACTACTTCAATAAATGGATTGAGGCCAAGCCACTAGTCACCATTGAAGATATGGACGTCAATCGCTTTGTCTGGTGCAACATTTTCGCCCAGTTTGGGATTTCATATGCCTTTGTCTCGGACAACCGAACATAGTTATTCAAGAGCTTGTTCATGGACTTTTGCACGGAGTATAGAATCAAGTTCTTCAACTCAACACCCTACTACCCCCAGAGCAATGGCCAGGCCAAAGCATCGAACAAGACAATACAATCTATCATCAAGAAGAGATTGGTTGCAGCATGGGGAAAGTGGGCCAAACAACTCTATCATGTGCTATGGGCCTACCAAATTAATCCTAAACATCCTACCAGCCAAACACCGTTCTCATTGGCTTTTGGAATGGAGGCCATCGTACCTTTGGAGGTCATATTACTAATGATATGTACTGAACACTTCAATCTAGAGCAGAATGACCAAGCAATAGCCAAAGACCTTGACCTGGTCGAAGAAAAATAGGATGGATCTCGAATCAAACTAGAGGCATACCAATATGGAGTGGCCCAGAGTTACAATCGAACCATTCAGATATGGACGTTCAAACCAGCTGATCTCGTAGCTCAGGGAGTTGTCGAAGCTCATAAGAAAAATAAACTTGATCCCAATTGGAAAGGACCATACCGAGTCACATACATCATTGATTCGGGGTCCTATCAGTTGGAATATCTGGACGATTAAAACATTCCATGACTGTAGAATGCACAGAACCTACAGAAGTACTACCACTAGAGAAAAATTTTCAATTTTTTATAAGTGTAGTGGTCCAGTCCATTATTGAGAGTCTATATTTTGGCCCATTTTGAAAGTCTTTTATTCACCGACCCATTATTCGGAGTGTTCTCGCCCAGTATTAGGAGTCTTTGCATGTATTACAGAATAAGCAATGGATTTATTTTTCAGTCCAGAAATAGAATTCTTTCGTCCGGTTACAGATGTATTACTATGGTCCATCCTTCGGAGAGGGAAGCCTATGCTTCAGCCCACTTTATAGGGGATAGTTTGGAAATGGAAGAAAATGCCCCAAATCACAAACTTCGGTGGTTCGAAAAAGACTTACTTCGAAATTGCTCGGGGGCACCAACTTCGACCAATTCCAAAGTGGGGGCAAGTACACTGCCTACTCTACTATCAACCATCATGCATGGTACAGTGAAAAAATAAATTCAGAGCAAAAATTTTGGCAAAATTCACAAAGAAGAAGAAACGAAAATATATTGTACGAAAAGTATCAACAAATAGTCCGGCAACACCAGACTAATATTCAAAAGTTTGCAAGAAAATGAAAATGGTGTGTATGCCAAAGGAAAAGATATCAACGCTTAGATCGGAGAAATAAAAGCAGTACTACAGAGGAGGCATATCACCAGCCAGAGGATCCATGGCGAGAGTATCCATAGCGGTAGAATCCATAGCTAGAGGATCCTTAACCATTGGCTCATCAACAGCAGTAGCCAGAGCCGAGGCAAAAGGCGGGATGATTTGGAGGACAGAGTTAGATGGAACCCCAGCCACGTTTAGACCCTGGAGGTAGCCCCTTTGGAAAGTTTCCTCCTATATTATGGCCACCTGTCGTGAGTACTCAATTCTAGCTTCACCATAGCCGACATCCACCACTTGGCATCAACATCCTTAAGCTCCCTTTGATGCCGAGCCTCAGCCTCCAACGTCTATCATGCATCTTCAGTACGAGCCCAAACTTCCTCCTCCAAAACCTTCATTGCCTCGTCCCGAGCTGTCACAGTCTCCTATAGTTTGGCCTGAATAGACTCTGCCACAGTCTTGGATGCCTTCAGGTTTTTTGAAGTCCTCTAGTGATGGTAGGACTCAGTCAGAAGGGTCGTATCTTGGGACACGTTTTGACTCCCGGCTCCTACCATGTGTTGGGTCGCCTATAAAAAATAAAACTGATGCACAACTGTTAGAGAAGAAATCAAGCTTGAAAAGACCAGATGAGATAGAGAGATGTACCTGGACAATCCGGACGAGACCGACATTGAAGATCTCATCCCGGGATTGGGAGAGTTTGACCTCATCCTTTGAAAGAATTAGAGCTTGTACCAAGGTAGGGGCAATGTTCGGCATTGCCGTAATGTCAGTTGCGGGAACATCCTGTCGTGGAAGTTGAGCTAGGGATGCTATAGTACCAATGAGGAGGATGCCCGTCACCTATAAGACGAACCAGTTCAACCTCATAATCCTCTAGAGGCTTCTTCTTCGGAGAAATTATGCTTAGCCTCTAATGTTTTCTCGTGGAAGCTAGAAGAATTTCTACAGATTCCTCTCGGACAGTCTCCTTAGATTCCCTGGACCCTTGGCAGCTGGAGGAGGGGACATCACCCCGGTGGTGATGCCCAGGTTCAAGAAGGGTATGTTCCTTCGGCGAATCATTGGAGTAGAGGACTAGTTGTCCGGGTCCATAGAGGTTCGATCAGGGGAACATATGGTAGCAACAAGCTCCTGGAATACAACACCCTGACTCTTGGGCTTTCTCTTTTTGATAAAGGAGTGGTAAGAAGGAACATACCCTGGCAGTGTTGGGGCTTTCGATTTTGATCCTGTCGACGAAAGCCCCCTTCTTCAACCGACCAACAAGTTTCAGATCTGCAGAGAAACACAGAAAAAGAAAAGTTATTGGGTCCGACATAACATGAAAGAAATGTAAGAAATAGAATGCTATGGACCAAACTGGCTGATGGACCAAGGAATTTCATCCGGTCCAGATTGGTACGCACCCCAAACCGTCACATAGTCGTTCTCCCACTGGTCAAAGTCGGAGAGACGGTCAATGGCATGGTATTGACCCCTCGAAATTGATGGGAAATATCTCATGGAGGCTTTGTTTTGATTGATCCTATACAACTCGAAAAAGTCGATGGTCCCGAAGTTTAGGTTGTACATTCGGTTAAGCTCAACAATGAACATCACAATACGAAAGAAATTAATGGTGAACTGAGTTGTGATCAGGACCAAGATTGAGAGGATCAGGGCCAAGAACGGATCTATAAGGAACTAGACCCCTCCTTCTATGATTGCCATCAGTGGAACCACGAACTGATCGGTGTTGTACCGGACCACTGGACCAACGTCGTTGTCAACCGGCACCAAGGCGCTCTCTACATCATCTGACACCTTGTATTTGTGCCAGAACAACTTGATGTTCTGCAGCATTTGGAAGTTGGCCCGGAATGGACTGACATTGTTGGGCTCCGTTGCACCGGCATGGTTACCCGACATGATTTTGGCACCTGACCAAACAAAAGCAAGGGGGATCAGGAACCAAGATGGTCTAGAGTAAAACCCACTACTGTGCAAACCAAGGTGGGTCTAGAAGGGTGACCACGAGGGTGTTGCACGACGGTGATGGGACATGCATCAGTGTGCTATAGTGCTCACAAAAGCTTAGAAGCCCGATTAAAAGGTTAAAACTAGTCCTAACGACCCTAAATCTTTCACGAATCAACAAAGGATGAATAGGACAACAACATACCTAAGAATCAAAAGGAAAAAAGTTCTGGAAGACAGTCGGAAAGCACATAGGATCTACAATAAACAGTACGAACTTGCAGAGCACTGTAGTTGGAGGATAGAGAGAGAGAGAGAGAGAGAAACATGGGCTTCCTCCCCCCTCTCGGGCTATTTATAGTGGCCAGGGGACGATTTGAATTCTAAACGGTCGGCGGGAATTAGAGATGACATTACCATCTGAACTGATGGTTATCCGAACTGGTCTGAAGATTTTTAACTGAACCATAGCCAAAATTCTATCTATGGATATGGATATGGGTACACAAAATCAATTTTTATTTCGGTTCAGTTACGATTATCCAGAAAACCGAAATGCTAACCGAACTATTAACTGAACCGAACAGTTACCCGAACCGAACCATTTAATCCAAATTATATTAATACCCTTATATTATATATATGTATATATAATAGCACACCACAATATACATATTAATATAGTATACAATATACGTATTAAAAAATTACAATACACAGATATTCGTTCGGATACAGATAACCGCAAATACAGATATGGTTACAGATTTCTATAACTATTCGGTTATCGATTCGGTTACAAATACAATTCATATTTCGGTTTTCGGATACGGATATGCCAATAACTGCCCCGAACTGATCCGTTGCCATCCCTAGCGACAATCCTAAGGGTTGCATGTCTGACCAACCGAAAGGCTACTCGTGGTGCCCAAAAGCTTCCGGAAGATTGGTAAGGACCATCGGATGAAGGCCATATGTCACAATCGCGCTGTGGTGACTCTTGGTGTTGCTCCGGCACCCGGTGGATCGATAGGTCGGGCAAATCGACAAGACTGAATCACAATTTCTAGGCCTTAATAGGTAGGGTTTCGAGGCTGGATTGGTCAGTGGGTTGGTCAAACCGACAAGGAAAGTTCGGTACTATCCAACGAACTCAATCCTTCTAGGCTAACTTGCTTTGGAAGAATTGAGTGGCTATTGTAGTAACCGAACTAAGTCAGGATTTCAGACTGGGTAAACAAAGCAGGCACAAGGGGGCCAGACCCAGGACATATAATGTGAGACCCGCATCTCACTAAAAAGTAATTATACAATAATTAACGTTGATAAAATTTATTAAGGGTCAATTAAAACTTTTACAAATGATAAAATAATTTTTGGAATGATTAAAATTCGGAAATGGATGAATTGAATTTAAATGAAGATTAAAAAGCCTATATAATAAATTCAATTGTCCAAGGGTTGTATTGTGAACCAAATTATGTTTGAGGGACAAAAATATGTGATTAACCAAGGTGCATGCAAATGGATTATACGTGTAAAAAAATTGGATTTTTTCAGTCGTTAGACATGGTGAGTTCTTTGAGGGATTGGTGATAACCTTAACGGATTTTGGATGGGAATCAATTATATTGAACCAAATCCAGAACTAAAACGAAACAAAAAAAATAGTATTGTGAGGAGAATTGTGTGTGTAAGAGAGAGAGAGAGAGAGAGATCTACTGGAATTCAGTCTGAGAAGAGGAACAGAAGAGCAGAAAACCTATGAAAATGGAAGAGAACTCCAGATTAATGTATTCATCAATTTTGAATTTAATCATTTTCATGCGAATTTTTAGTATCAATTTGGATTTGATAAATCATAATCAAATATAAATTCTTTGATATGTTATTAGAAACTTAGAATTTGAACTTCCAAAAAATTAAAATATTGTTTTGTTTAGGAACCCAGAAACTAAGATTTTATTCAATATGTTTAGAACTATTTCAAATTAAAAATAAAGTAGTTTAGTAAGCAAATTTTCAATTTTGTTTCAGTTTGTTGAAAGTTATTTATTAAGGGAATTAGAAAGAAAAAATTTAGAAATTGTAATTTTCCAAAATGTTTGGATGGGAAAAACCTTAACTTAGTTAATTTTTTTATCGTAACTACTGATGAATTTAGACGAAAAAAATGATTGTTTTTTAAATCGAATGGGCTCGAGCGAATCTGATATTGGGCCATTAAATTCCTTAATTAAAATAAAAGGTAAAAATATGAGTAAAAGGGGTTTTAAAATTTTTAGAAAAATAGAAGAAAATTATAATTAGATAAATAAATGTTAGATGAATATTTGACGAGAAATTTTGAGAAAA
>NMUG010000596.1:0-21336 GCA_002855965.1 Monotropa hypopitys | reverse complement strand
GATAATAAGTAAAGTGTGGATAGATAAAAAATGGTAAAATTATGAATATTAGACATTTTTTAGAAGTGTATGGGAGACAATGTGAGTTAGTGAGAAAGAGAACAAGTGGGAAACAAATGTGTGTAACTTTGGAAGTATTGTTAGATATTAAATATGTTAGGAAGTTTTGGAATCAGATTATTTGATTGTGAATTAATGCTCAATAGATGTATAGAAATAAAAGGGAGTCAAATGGGAAATTTGGTCAATAGGGGATGAATACATGAATTATTTAGCCGGAATAGTTTGTTCGGAAAAGTTTTGGATTAAGAGGATAACTTTGATATTGATCATTCAACAGGAGTAAGTTTAAATTGAATAAAGTTGTAATTGAGAGAATATTGATAAGGAACTAGTAAGAGTAAGTTAAATGTGTTGAAGATCTCGGCTAGCAAGGTGAAGAGTCGGGAAATAAGATCATAGAATAAGAAAGGGTAAAAAGGTTTAAGATCTTAGAATAATTCAGTGTAGGAGGGTGAACGAAATGAGTTTAGATTGATGAGTTTTGTAGATTAGAGGTTTTAAGAATTATCATAGATATGGAGTAAGACTAGTATGTTTTAGATGTGAAAAAATGTTCAGTTAGTAAATGAGGCTAGACCGGAAGAAAGACACTAATGTGTTGCGTGTATGTTTTAGAGAGGCATAATTTGAGTTTGATGAGGAAATATATAGTTGCTTAAAAGTTAAGTAAAAGTTGAGTAAGAGTTTTGATTTTGCTGACTAAATCCTTTAAGGGGGAGAGAATTGTAAGACCTATTCCGGGAAAGAGTGAAATTCAATAATAAAGAAGAGAAATTAAAAGAATAAAGAAGTCATTAGAGTAAATTGAATAGATAAGATGCTATAGAGTAAAAACCGTAATTGCCCTTAAAATCATGTAGGAATTCATATGTGGAGAAATTGAACAGACCCATGTGTATTGTATCTCAAACCTATCAACACAATCCTACACAGAGAATCATTCGAGGGAGAAGAATTACAGAGAGACAAAGAAAGAGAGAGAGAGAAGATGGAATGTTGATGAAGGATGGAGGACAGGAAGGGATGGACTCTCAGCTTAGAGAAATTAAACCCAGGAGTTTGAATCCATTGAAATTGAGGTAATCGAATAATTCTTTCTTATGATTTGAGTTTTAATCCAGGTATATATACATAGAATTGTTAGATTAAATCAACTTTAAGGTTGTTATGAATTTAAAAATTCAATGTAAAACAACAGAGTATCGAGTTGCAAAAATGCAGAGAGAAAGATATCTCGAACATCAGAAGTCAGTGGGCGACCAGTCAATGCCCAAGCCGGTCCAGGCACAGGTGCAGAGGTCAGTTAGGCAATTTTTGGGAAAATGCTTAGAACGTCACCTAACACAAACACGGGTTGAAATTAGGATTTAAATAATATAATTAGAAATTGTTTTGATGCATGTGGGAGGAGAATAACTCAACTCGTGGCATTATAAAGCATACAATCTAAGGTATGGGGCGGGATTGTCTCTATTGTCCAAAACGACGATCGACTGAAAAACATTCTAACAAAGGGTTTTAAATGGAAGATAGGATCTGGCATAGATATTAGCTTCTGGAATCATATATGGAGAGGCCAGGTAAAATTAAAGAATGAATTTCCCAGGTTATACAACTTGGCTTTGGACAAAAACATCAATCTTTGCTCGGTTATCTCAGCAGTTTCTTCGCAAAATTCTGCTGCATTATTCAGGAGAAGATTATTTTTGTGGGAACAAGAATTGTTATCTAACCTTTTCATGTCTATTTCTAATGTTCATTGTGTTGCAGGGTCCTTGGATATCCTCACCTGGAGGTGGGATCCAGATGGTCACTTCAAAGTTAGCAAGATATACAACCTAATTGCGGAATCTACCATCGAAGAAACATCCAATATACAAAGTGTGTGGTCAAACATCGTGCAGCCTAAAGTACAATTCTTCACATGGTTGGCGATTCAAAATGCAATAAAATCAAAGGCTTTTCTACATTCAAGAGGACTACTTCAACAAAGCCCTTCAGACATCATATGCAGTGTATGCAAGGAGGATCAGGAGGATGCAAATCACATACTCATCAATTGCAAGTTCACTTGGAGGCTATAGGCTTCTGCGGCAAATTGGTGGGGTATTGCTTGGGTATCGCCTTGAAACATTAAAGACTGTCAATAATGGTGGTGGACATCAATTTTCAAGGGTAAAGAAAGATCGCTGTGGATAATAACCTTTTATGCTACTCTTTGGGCGGCTTGGCTGAGAAGAAATGATGCTACTTTTAACGGAAAGGAAATAGATCCGGATCATACCTGGGAGCTGACGAAGATTAGAGTTGCAAAATGGGCCATGGCAAGGTGGATGTTGAAACCCTACACAATTGCGGATTTCATGTCAAATTTCGAGGGTATGCGTGCTGTGCTAAATTCTAGAGCAACTCGGAGATGGAACTCTATAAGTGATCTGTAATGCTTCCACTGGAATTAATGATCTTTGCTAGGTGGAGAAGTGGAAGCAATACCTTCAGTCATCAAAGTGTGTCCTCATATTCTCGGTTATTGGGCTTAGGCGTACATGGATCGAAATGTCATCAGTGGCAAGAACTTTGATAAAGTGCAGCTCTTTAGATCTTATCCAGGTCGTGTGCAGAGGTGGGATGTTGTATAGCTGGTGATTCATAAGGCTGGAATATTAACAATGTGTAGAGTTCTGCTTGAATGATCTCGAATTGAATAGCATTTCTTCATCAAGTGGCAGTGGGTGGATATAGTGAGAGTTGTTTCATTGTATTGTAATCTTGTACTTTATGACTGTTGTACATGTTATATTCTTATATTTAATAAAATTTTCTTTTCAAAAAAAATTTAAATGTTGCTTAGTTTATTGTTTATTGTATAAGCATGTTTATGATCTTACATTTAATAGGAGCATGCTAGGGGATTATGCAATGTGAGTTATGGTTGTAATGCAATATTGGGATTGATTTAGAATCATGACGAGTTGATTGTTTAATTTCTAGCATGATTAGTACTATTTTCTTTTCTGACGTGACTTAGTTCATTGTAAGAACAGATTAGATATCCTTAATTTCGGGGACGAAATTTTCTTAGGGGGGAGGAGTTGTAATACCCGTCACATTTATTTATAAAATATAAATGTTTTTATTTTTGTCAAAGGTGATGTTAAAAAGGGAAATAAAAATGTGTTGGATGGTTAAGAGGATTCTTGGGATTAAATAAAGTTTTTATAAAATTGTGTTCCATATTAAATACTTTAAGTGTATATAAGTAAGAGAAGGGGTACACAAGGGTTATTATGAAGTTGTATTAAGGGCAATGATGTCTTTTACTTTCAAAATATGTACTAGGGTTAGAAGGGTGTCTAATTATTAGTACTAATTCTATTTGCTTGAGAGATGGTTAGAGGGAAGAAGAAGAAGCATGCTAGGGATTTTAAAAACAAAAGTGTGCTTGGAGGGGGATTTTGAAGAAGAAATCTTTTCCAAAACTAATCCTCACATAAGTATGATTACATTCATTTAGTTTATCAATTTATTTTGTCTTTGATTGAGGATAGATTAAGAGTTCTAAGTTAATCTCGTTTTTGGGTAAAATTCTTAGATCTAGATGGATTTTTATAAAATTAGAGGTGTTTGATGGGTGTACATGTCACACTCCGGAAATTTTAATTAATTTCCATCCATTTCAATAAATTCAATAAATCAAAATTCTTTAATCTTGGAAGTCGTAGATAATTCGATTACGAATCCAACACAACTTGAATTGTCTCAATCGGAGTCCGGACAAAAAAGTTATGACCAAAATACTCTCGGAAATTCAATCTTCCAAATCCAGTGCAAAATTGGCCGTGTCGACCGGTAAACCATACCGTCGTTAACCGGTCGACACAAGTCAGAGGGACACTCCTAACAGCCTCGAATGGCCGAGCCCATTTCGTCGACCGGTCGCCATGTGTATTTTCCTGTGCGAATTGGTTAAATGAAGGGCAATCTGGTAATTTGAGTTAGGGGTTCTATATATTCATTTTGTCCGAATTTTTGGGTCTTCTTCCACAATTGGGAAGCCCTAGCAGCCCCTATCTACCTTCCTCTCCCCTCCCTCTCACTTCTCTCCTCCATCTCTCTCAATCCGGTGGGTTTTGGAAAAAATGCGAAGAACAAACGACATTCCTCTCGCTCCCCTCTCCGCGGCAACGTGCTTGGATAGTTCTCGATCGGTAAGTTCCCTCCTCCTCTCAAATCCCTCTCTCTCCTCCTTTCATAGAGTTTGATGACTCATTGGATGTTTTTGTCTTAGTGAACATTGTAGAGCATCGCGAGAGCTTCGCGACGGTGGTCATGGAGGTTTTTCGGCGAGGTTTTCCGGCGAGTGTCACCGCAGCTCCGGCCGAGGTAGAGTTTTCTATCCCTCTCATTTGTAGTGTTGGTCTTCTCCCTTCCCCCTTACGATTGTACTTAAATTCATAGTTTTGGAACACTTGTACAAAATCAATATTCACAAGTCATTGTTCGCGTCAATTGTTCGGTGGTGGGTATCGTCTAGGGTCTCTATGAAACTCCTAGGATATAAATTGTTCGATTCTTAACTCGATTGCGAAAAGCCCCAATTTTGTTAAAAATGCGTCGTCGTCAATTTTAAAGTTAAATTGGGGAAAAACTACTTGTTTGGGATTTCTTTGGATTGGTGTGGGTTGTAACGTTGTCTTGACACGTTTTTGTGATGAATCGAACAAAGTGAATGATTTGCGAACGAATGACACATTTTGTGAATAAACAGAAATGTTTTGGGAATAATGGGAGAAAGTCACATTGTGAGTCTAGACGTCGACTAAGAGGTTGTTTTCCCTAGGTCGCACGGAACAAATGAATGCAGTAATGAAAATGTGACACTTAACTCTATACGAGGAAACAAAATAGTTGGCTTGATATACGGGTAGCTGGGAGTACCCTGAGTGGCTACTGTGAGCACTCGCGACATTGCGCAATGGGGGGTTCTCTGGCCCCTCCCAACGAGTTGGGAAATACTACGAAATATACGGTTAGTTGGTTGATCCCCAATTATCTCGGAATTAGCCGAAACTCTACTTATTGATTGATATTGCCCTTATTGTTCTATAAGGTGCAGAATTAAAATAACAAGTGAATCTTGGAAACAGATAGGAATTGGAACACGTTTGAATAACGAAAATGAGTCTTTTAAATAGTGTGGGTTGCGGCACTTGGACACAATTCCCTCTAGGCCTTGCTTAGGCAACTTTTGAAAAAATATTGGATACACTCACTGTTTACTTTCGAGCCTTGGTTAGACAAATGTGTTGTACTTCTTTTAAAACTATTGAGATCCATTGCATAAGTCAAATTACATTCCTTGCATGATCACACACCTTCACCCCAATATTATAGACGTTTGGAGATAGATTATCTCTACCAAGCGGTGGTTCCTGACCCTATACTTTTGTAGGACTCGTTCCCTTGATTAGGAGTGGCTGCGGGATCCTTTACAGGACTTGAAGCTTGACCGGAAAATATTTTCCAGGGTGTTTGCATTTTATTAACTGTACAGCTCTTTACTTTTCTGTTGGCCACCTTGTACAGGATTATCATATAAAATCCTATTTTGGCCCTTCTCTTTTAGTTGATGCACTTTGTAAAGGGTTATGATATAAAACCCTATTAGCATCATTTTATATTCATTTCATATCAGTGTTGGACATGTATTGTAATAATCATAGTGATGGGTAGTGTGTTGTGGTAGATTGTAATTTACCCTTTGTTTGGATACTCGTTGCCCATTAACACTCCACATTCTATTTTAAAAAAAACATGTTTCGAATTTTGGGAGTGTTACAGTTGGTATTAGACCGCTCGTTACGATTTACCTAGGACTTTGGGGAAGACTTTTAGTCTCAATGGGTGCACTATTTCTCTTGCATAGCTCTTGGGGATTGCATTTAGGATGCATAGCATGTGTATCTAGGCATTGAATGTGTATGCATTGCATGAATCTCTTAAAACAACAAGTTTTTATAACTCGAATTAATAAGATGGTTTGGAAATTTGTGGTGTCTACTCCTTCGAGTTGGTCTTGTTGTTGTCTCCTTGGAATTTTGAGTAAATTTCTGTCTATACTGTGGTGACTTTTGAGCCTGTCTTGGCAACTATTAGAGGATCTTGTGGGTGTTTGATGTAGACAGACTAGCTGGGAACTGTATGAGGGGAGTGGTATCGCAGACGCGCAGTGCCGCACTGAAGAACCGGGGCAGAAACATTTCCCGAGCTACGTGATTTCCTCCCGAGCTAAGTGGCCTTCCAGGCGGCGTCCCGTTCTTTTGACCCCGGGAGTTCGGCTAGACATTCTTTCAGCAATCCGTCTGCAGCGCATTGACCGTCTCACCCAAACGATCAACTTCGACCACCAGGAGAGCTGACGGCTCCCTTTCCCGAGCTCCCACTCTTCTGGACATCTCCGCCTTTGGCAGCGCGGCAACGCACGATTTCTTATTTTTATTCAATTTTCTTTGTTCCTTTTGTGGGACCCCATGTGTTTAGGGTTCCCTTTTTGTTTCCTCTTTTGGGCCTAATCTGTCAAAAGCCCAGTAATCATACTTAGGGTTTTTGCTACTTGTGGTTTCTTACTGCCGCCCTATATATAGGGAACAATGTAACTGTTTTGGGTACTTTTTGATGAAATTAAACCCTGACAGCAGAATTTGCTTGTTCAACCCCCATTCCCTTTCGGTATTCGCTTAGAGAATCAACGAGAGTGTTTGAAGCCGTTCCTCTAGGTATTCGTGCGCGAATCAACAGACCAACGAGCCTTTGATCCGGTATTGTCTTGCCAATCAACAGATCGAGAAGAGAATCAACATCAGCAATCTTCGGATTCAACGGTGGTATTCTGTCTATCCCCTTCATTTTATTCCGCTACGTAGTTTTGAAGGCTGCAGGTGATTTATTCCCAAAATCACGCTGCATCAGTTGGTATCAAAACCCAAGTTTTTATCCTTCTAGGAAAATCTTCCTTTCTATCTGAACCATGGACCCCAGAAGATGACCAACCCAGGCGATTGAGGAAGACAGACTCGATAGGCTACAACAGACAGTGGAAAGCCTGGCGGCGAGTGTTGCAGCCATCCAGCTTCAATTACAGCCTCGACAACCTCAACAACCCCTTCGCCCCCAACAACAACCGATCCCTCGTGAAATGGAGGTGGAACCAGATGATGATGATGCCAAATATGACGAAAACCCCTTTGCGCAGGACGAAGCAGAAAGGAGGCCAGAGAGGCACCCCCAGTACCTTCATAGACGAGAGGAGCGAGACGCGCCTCTGTCCTCTAAGTGGGAAACTGACCTGAAGATAGATATTCTGGAATTTTATGGAGGAATGAAGCCAGAGGATTTTCTTGACTGGCTATTTGCTGTCGAAGAAGTATTGGAGTTCAAAGAAGTACCCGAGAACAAACGGGTTCCTCTCGTGGCCACGCGTTTTCATGGATGAGCTGCAGCATGGTGGCAGCAACTAAAGACCAACCATTCTCGGATGGGCAAAAGAAAGATCGAGACGTGGGAAAAGCTACAGAAACACCTACGCGAGGCATTTCTGCCCCACAATTATTCTAGAGTTATGTAACAGCGGTTTCAGAATTTGCGGCAAGGATCCCGGACAGTGGATGACTACACGACCGAATTTTACCAGTTGATGGCACGGAAAGACCTTGGTGAGTCAGCTGACCAGAATATCTCTCGTTACATTGGTGGTTTGAAAATGCCGTACCAAGATACTCTCAATATGTTCGAACTTTACTCCCTCTCTGACGTGTATCAGAAGGCAATACAGTTAGAAAAGCAAACCAAGAGGCATTCTGTTGCGCCACCCTGGACGACGTCTCACGGCCGACCTATGACAATCCCAGAGGTGGGCCGAGCTGTTCCCTAGACTAGCCGAGCTCCGACTCCAACTGGGATTGGTTTGTGGTTGGTGTGATCAGTGATGCGGACTTACTTTTGTGTTGTGCAGCTGTGTTGCGAGCGTTGGGGTGGAATGTGTGTGTCTCTTTGAAGTCGACTGCACCGACTTGGATTGTGGTGATGTTTGTCATGACGGTTATGTGTAGTCCGTGTCATGTGGTGTAGGACTGACCACGAATGATTTTTTGAGAAGGTGACTGGCCAGCGTATCTCAAATCAAACTTCTTAGTCATTCTGGTACTTCTCTAGGTGTGTGCGGGTTGTGTTGTGAGATTTTGGTTATTGTGTTCTTCTTTTGGTGGCATTGTGGTTGTTTGGTGTGATTTGGGTGGCACAGTTGTTGTGTGACCATCCCTTGTGGCTTGTCTTGCTTTGAATCCTCTCTCATATTGGTTGGACTCTCTTGTTGCGATCTTGTTTAGAAATCAATCTCGGCGTTGTTTCGTGCATTTTTGACGATGTGGATGTTGTAGACATCCTTGCGGTGGTTGAAAATCATTCTATTGCATTTCATAAATTCCGGAAAACAGTTTGGAAAAATCGGAATATTCGTATCGTGTCCGCGTGTCGGCATTGTATCCGTACCGTATCCGTGTGTCGGTACCATATCCTCGTATCCGAATCGTGTCCTCGGTGTGTCCTTGGTGTGTCGGTGTGTCCTCAGCATGTCCATGGCATGTCGGCGTGTCCTCGGTGTGTCCTTGGTGTATCGGCGTGTCCTCGACGTGTCCTTGGCATATCCTTCACATGTCGACATATCCGTGTCGTGTCCCCTCGTATCCTTGGTGTTTCGGCACTTTGGTGTCCTCCTGGCATGTCTATTTGGTATTGTGGGACGTCTTAGAATTTTATGGAAATTTTTCGTGGCAATATTCTTGCAATTTGGCTCTCGTACCATACTCTTCGTTTGGAAAGTCCACGTTTCTTGCTTGATCGAACGGTGGGTGAATGTGTAGATGAGCGGGAACCGTTTCGTGGAAGTTCTTAACTCTCTCATGGTGATTTCTTTTGCTTGTTTTCAGTTCCATCTTGGCGTCGCTTGCGTTGTGAAGTCTTCTCCTTGTTTCGGCTTGTTGCACCTTTAAGAAATTTCGGTGATGTATTCGTCTTGCGATTGTTGTTGGGTATTCGTGGCGGAGTTGTTCCGGTTGGGAACCTCTTTTGTTGTTGTTGCCGGTATTCATTGGGAATCCATGTGTTTAGAGCTTCGGACGTTGATCTTCTCGTGGTGTCGTATCTCAGTTCTTTTACCTTAGAAATTTCGAGGACGAAATTTTTGTTAGGAGGGTAGTTTGTCACACTCTGGAAATTATAATTAATTTCCATCCATTTCAATAAATTCAATAAATAAAAATTCTTTATTCTTGGAAGTCGTAGATAATTCGATTACTAATCTAACGCAACTTGAATCGTCTCAATCTGAGTCCGGACGAAGAAGTTATGACTAAAATACTCTCGGAAATTCCATCTTCCAAATCCAGTGCAAAATTGGCCGTGTCGACCGGTACACCATACCGTCATCGACCGATCGACAAAAGTCAGAGAGGCACTCCTAACAAGGTCGACCGGTCGAGCCCATCTCGTCGACCGGTCGCCATGTGTATTTTCCTGTGCGAATTGGTTAAATGAAGGGCAATCTGGTAATTTGAGTTGGGGGTCCTATATATTCGTTTTGTCTGAATTTTTGGGTCTTCTTCTACACTTGGGAAGCCCTAGAAGCCCCTCTCTACCTCCCTCTCCCCTCCCTCTCACTTCTCTCCTCCATCTCTCTCAATCCGGTGGGTTTCGGAAGAAACGCGAAGAACAAACGACGTTCCTCTCACTCCCCTCTCCGCGACAACGTGCTTGGATCGTTCTCGATCATTAAGTTCCCTCCTCCTCTCAAATCTCTCTCTCTCCTCCTTTTATGGCGTTTGATGGCTCATTGGATGTTTTTGTCTTAGTGAACATTGTAGAGCATCGCGAGAGTTTCGCGACGGCGGTCGTGGAGGTTTTCCGGTGAGGTTTTCTGGCAAGTGTCATCGGAGCTCCGACCGAGGTAGAGTTTTCTATCCTTCTCATTTGTAGTGTTGGTCTTCTCCCTTCCCCTTACGATTGTACTTAACTTCGTAGTTTTGGAACACTTGTACAAAATCAATATTCACGAGTCATTGTTCGCGTCAATTGGTCGGTGGTGGGTATCGTCTAGGGCCTCTATGAAACTCCTACGATATAAATTGTTCGATTCTTAACTCGATTGCGAAAATCCCCAACTTTGTTTAAAATGCGTCGTCGTCAATTTTAAAGTTAAATTGGGGAAAAACTACTTGTTTGGGATTTCTTTGGATTGGTGTGGGTTGTGACGTTTTCTTGACACGTTTTTGTGATGAATCGAACAAAGTGAATGATTTTCGAACGAATGACACGTTTTGTGAATAAACGGCAATGTTTTGGGAATAATGGGAGAAAGTCACATTGTGAGTCTAGACATCGACTAGGAGGTTGTTTGCCCTAGGTCACACGAAACAAATGAATGAAGTAATGAAAATGTGACACTTACCTCTATACGAGGAAACAAAAAAGTTGGCTTGATATACGGGTAGGTGGGAGTACCCTGAGTGGCTACTGTGAGCACTCACGACATTGCGCAATGGGGGGTTGTCTGGCCCCTCCTGACGAGTTGGGAAATACTAGGAAATATATGGTTAGTTGGTTGATCCCCAACTATCTCGGAATTAGCCGAAACTCTACTTATTGATTGATATTGCCCTTATTGTTCTATAAGGTGCGGAATTAAAATAACAAGTGAATCTTGGAAATAGGTGGGAATCGGAACACGTTTGAATAACGAAAATGGGTCTTTTAAATAGTGTGGGTTGCGGCACTTGGACACAATTCCCTCTAGGCCTTGCTTAGTCAACTTTTGAAAAAATGTTGGATACACTCACTCTTTACTCTCGAGTCTTGGTTAGACAAATGTGTTGTACTTCTTTTAAAACTATTGAGATCCATTGCATAAGTCACATTACATTCCTTGCATGATCACACACCTTCACCCCAATATTATAGACGTTTCGAGATAGATTATCTCTACCAGGCGGTGGTGCCTGTCCCTCTACTTTTGTAGGACTCGTTCCCTTGATTAGGAGTGGTTGCGGGATCCTTTATAGGACTTGAAGCTTGACCGGACAATAGTTGCCAGGGTGTTTGCATTTTACTTACTGTACATCTTTTTACTTTTCTGTTGGCCACCTTGTACAGGATTATTATATAAAATCCTAATTTGGCCCTTCTCTTTTAGTTGATGCACTTTGTAAAGGGTTATGGTGTAAAACCCTATTAGCATCATTTTATATTCATTTCATATCAGTGTTGGGCATGTATTGTAATAATCATAGTGATGGGTAGTGTGTTGTGTTAGATTGTACTTTACCCTTTGTTTGGATACTCGTTGCCCATTAACACTCCACATTCTATTTCAAAAAAATATGTTTCAAATTTTGGGAGTGGTACAGTTGGTATCGGAGCGCTCGTTCCGATTTACCTAGGACTTTGGGGGAGACTTTTAGTCTCAATGGGTGCACTGTTTCTATTGCATAGCTCTTGGGGATTGTATTTAGGGTGCATGGCATGTGTATCTAGGCATTGAATGTGTGTGCATTGCATGCATCTCTTAAAACAACAAGTTTTTATAACTCGAATTAATAAGATGATTTGGAAATTTGTGGTGTCTACTCCTTCGAGTTGGTCTTGTTGTTGTCCCTTTGGAATTTTGAGTAAATTCCTGTCTATACTGTGGTGACTTTTGAGCCTGTCTTGACAACTATTAGAGGATCTTGTGGGTGTTGGACTTGTTTGTTCCGGTAGTGCCCTCTAGGTAATAGTGGTGATTCCTACTCTAGCGTGGTGAACTATTTCGAGTTCCTTATTCTTAGAGCGTGGATGAGTTTCTTCGCTGGCTATGGTGGTGGTTTGAGACCTTATTCCTCGATATCGATCATTGGTGGTTGCAGTTGTGGCTTGTCGAGCCTATTCCCTCCTAAGAAGCGGATTCTTGTTGTTGTCATTGTGGCTTTTGAGCCTATCTTTAGTGATGGACGGTGGACTTTGCAGCAGTCGATTGATTGGTTCTCCTTTGCCCTCCTAGCGAGGATAATGATCTTGTATGTGGTTGAATGATCATTCCTTGAGTTTCCCCTTTTACTCTTAGACGAGGTTGTTGTTGGATTCTTCGTGTAAGAGTGATGTCTTTCCTTTTGATGCCGGTTTGATAGTCATCTTTGCGTCTGGAGATTTGTAGTGCTCTTGTGATTGAGCCTTGGATTCTGTTTCGCTTCTTGATGTTGATATCTGGAGCTTGTCTTTTGCACCTTGGCTTGATTATTTTCTCGTGGTGGAGTTGTGACTCCCATTCTCGTTGCGCGGTAGGCTTCTTTCTTGATAGTCTTGTGGTTGAGGGTTGTTTTCCCTTGGGATTGATTTAATCTCCCTGTCATGCCTCGTTCCTTGCGTAAGTTGTGGAATCTCGGAATGACCTTGCGTGTGGGATTGTAATTGGTAGTTGCTTCTTGATGTGTTAGCGCTTGGTGGTCTAGTGGTTATGACCTCTTCGGGAAATGAGTATATCTCGGTGTGGTAAGGCCTTGTCATAGCAGAGATGGTATGTGGTTCACTTGGGATGTGAAGTATCCTTGGGTTAGTAGGTTCTCCTTGCGGACTAGTACCAAGTGGTTGATGTTAGTATTGGTAGTGCTCTACCCTTAGTTGATACGAGAGTTAGTCTTGACTTGTGGTTTGAGGTCCCTTGAGGAGTTGTGTTGGACTTAATACTTTGCGGTTGCGGTTACTTCTTGATCGAACGAGAAGGAAGAAGAAATTTGAGTGTGGTATCTTGCTCGTGTGGAAGCACTGAGTTGTGATTTGAGGTCATTCAAAAAGGGTTGGAGTTTTGTGGGTCCACGGTGATTTGGTTATTTGATTAGTTGGGTTGTGGAACGACTTGGGAGATAGCCTTGTGTTGGAATTATCTCGATTGGTCAATTGGGCTTGTTGGGTAATTTGAGAGGTAGACCTGTTTTGGAATGCCTTGGTGTTTATCCAGTGTAGTGTTGGTTATTGTGTTATGAGTTTGGAAAGTGGCTTGGGGGTTTTTGTTCTCTTTTGAGGTGTTGAGGTGATAGTGCGTGTGTGACTACCCTGTGGTTTTCCTGGAAATGGTATTTGGATTTCTTACCTTGTCAAAATGAGAATGTGTAGAGAAAATGGTTTTGGTTGAGAGATAGAGGTGTGGTGCTATTGTTTGGTAACCTAGAGCGTTGGGTGTGGATTCGAATTGAAGTCATTACTTTGGAAAAGATGAATGGTTTGGGTTGATGGCTTGAGATGACATGTGTCTTGCCTGGGATTTGGAGACGAGAGTTAGAATTGCGTTCTCACTTGGGCGTGAGGTTATAGGAGGTGAATAGTGGCTTGGTTGATTCCTTTGCTTTGTCTTGGTTGTGGAATACGGTTGTCCGGGTGTCTCTCTTTCTCGGCATGTTGAATTCGTCCTTGTTTAACCGTTGCGGGATCGGTGAGTGGATGCCGTTCCTTAGTTGTTCATTATCTCCTCAACTCTCTTGGATCAATGTGTTTGATCGGTGGTCTCTACCATTATTGTTGGAAGTATTGTCGTGTGCGCTTGTGCCGTATCCTAGTCGTCACTAGGATTCCTTGTGCTCGGTGGTGTGCGGATTGACTTCCCATGTTCCTTGTTTGGCACTTGGTGGCGATTGCGGAAGTTGTGCGTTGTTCGTTTCGCGCGTAGTGATTTACCTACCTCGTAGATCTTGGTTCGGGAATCATGTCCTTGTTTCGTGCACGCTTGTCTTGTGGGTTGCCTTTATGTCTTCATTCTCGTTCTCCGTGTCTTTGTGCGAATCCGGATTATTGTCATATCTATTGGCGCCGTGTCCATTTGCGCGTGGACACTTCTATTCTGCGATATTTTCTACCTTTGGAGCTTATTTGAGAGTGTGTTGTGGGATTGGTTTGTAGTTGGTGTGATCAGTGAAGCGGACTTACTTTCATGTTGTGCAGCTGTGTTGCGAGCGTTGGGGTAGAATGTGTGTGTCTCTTTGAAGTCGACTGCACCGACTTGGATTGTGGTGATCTTTGTCATGACCGGTGTGCGTAGTCCGTTTCATTGGTGTAGGACTGACCATGAAGGATTGTTTTGAGAAGGTGACTGGCTAGCATATCTCAAATCAAACTTCTTAGTCATTCTGGTACCGCTCTAGGTGTGTGCGGGCTGTGTTGTGAGATTTTGGTTATTGCATTCTTCTTTTGGTGACATTGTGGTTGTTTGGTGTGATTCGGGTGGCACAGTTGTTGTGTGACCATTCCTTATGGCTTGTCTTTCTTTCGAATCCTCCCTCGTATTGGTTGGACTCTCTTGTTGCAATCTTGTTTGGAAATCAATCTTGGCATTGTTTCGCGCGTTTGTGACGATGTAGATGTTGTAGACATCCTTGCGATGGTTGAAAATCATTCTGTTGCATTTTATAAAATTACGGAAAATAGTTTGGAAAAATCGGAGTATCTGTATCGTGTCCACATGTCGGCATCGTATCTGTACCATATCCGTGTGTCGGTACCGTATCCTCGTATTCGAATCGTGTCCTCAGCGTGTCCTTGGCATGTCGGCGTGTCCTTGGTGTATCGGCATGTCCTCGGCGTGTCCTTGGCGTATGCTTCACGTGTCGGCATATCCGTGCCGTGTCCCCTCGTATCCTTGGCGTTTCGGCACTTTGGTGTCCTTCCAGCATGTCTATTTGGTGTTGTGGCGCGTCTTAGAATTTTATGGAAATATTTCGTGGCAATATTCTTGCGATTTGGCTCTCGTACCATACTCCTCGTTTAGAAAGTCCACGTTTCTTGTTTGATCGAACGGTGGGTGAATGTATAGATGCGCGGGAACCATTTCGTGGAAGTTCTTAACTCTCTCGTGGTGATTTCTTTTGCTTGTTTTCAGTTCCATCTTGGCGTCGCTTGCGTTGCGAAGTGTTCTCCTTGTTTCGGCTTGTTGCACCTTTAAGAAAGTTCAGTGATGTATTCGACTTGCAATTGTTGTTGGGTATTCGTGGCAGAGTTGTTCCGGTTGGGAACCTCTTTTGTTGTTGCTGCCGGTTTTCATTGGGAATCCATGTGTTTCGAGCTTCGGACGTTGATCTTCTTGTGTTGGGGGTCCTATATATTCATTTTGTCCAAATTTTTTGGTATTCTTCCACACTTGGGAAGCCATAGCATCCCCTCTCTACCTCCCTCTCCCCTCCCTCTCACTTCTTTCCTCCATCTCTCTCAATCCGGTGGATTTCGAAAGAAACGCGAAGAACAAACGACGTTCCTCTCGCTCCCCACTCCGCGGCAACGTGCTTGGATCGTTCTCGATCGATAAGTTCCCTCCTCCTCTCAAATCCCTCTCTCTCCTCCTTTTATGGAGTTTGATGGCTCATTGGATGTTTTTGTCTTAGTGAACATTGTAGAGCATCGCGAGAGCTTCGTGGCGACGGTCATGGAGGTTTTCCGACGAGGTTTTCCGGCGAGTGTCACCGGACCTCTGGCCGAGGTAGAGTTTTCTATCCCTCTCGTTTGTAGTATTGGTCTTCTCCCTTCCCTCTTACGATTGTACCAAATTCATAGTTTTGGAACACTTGTACAAAATCAATATTCACGAGTCATTGTTCGCGTCAATTGGTCGGTGGTGGGTGTCGTCTAGGGTCTCTATGAAACCCCTAGGATATAAATTGTTCGATTCTTAACTCGATTGCGAAAAGCCCCAATTTTGTTAAAAATGCGTCGTCGTCAATTTTAAAGTTAAATTGGAAAAAACCACTTGTTTGGGATTTATTTGGATTGGTGTGGGTTGTGACGTTGTCTTGACACGTTTTTGTGATGAATCGAAGAAAGTGAATTATTTGCGAACGAATGACACGTTTTGTGAATAAATGGGAATGTTTTGGGAATAATGGGAGAAAGTCTCATTGTGACTCTAGATGTCGACTAGGAGGTTGTTTGCCCTAGGTCGCATAGAATAAATGAATGAAGTAATGAAAATGTGACACTTAACTCTATACGAGGAAATAAAAGAGTTGGCTTGATATATATACGGGTAGCTGGGAGTATCCTGAGTGGCTACTGTGAGCACTCACGACATTGCGTAATGGGGGATTGTCTGGCCCCTCCCGACGAGTTGGGAAATACCAGGAGATATACGGTTAGTTGGTTGATCCCCAACTATCTCGGAATTAGCCGAAACTCTACTTATTGATTGATATTGCCCTTATTGTTCTATAAGGTGCGGAATTAAAATAACAAGTGAATCTTGTAAACAGATGGGAATCGAAACACATTTGAATAACGAAAATGAGTCTTTTAAATAGTGTGGGTTGCGGCACTTGGACACAATTCCCTCTAGGCCTTGCTTAGGCAACTTTTGAAAAAATGTTGGATACACTCACTCTTTACTCTCGAGTCTTGGTTAGACAAATGTGTTGTACTTCTTTTAAAACTATTGAGATCCATTGCATAAGTCACATTACATTCCTTGCATGATCACACACCTTCACCCCAATATTATAGACGTTTCGAGATAGATTATCTCTACCAAGCGGTGGTGCCCGACCCTCTACTTTTGTAGGACTCGTTCCCTTGATTGGGAGTGGCTGCGAGATCGTTTACAGGACTTGAAGCTTGACCGGACAATAGTTGCCAGGGTGTTTGCATTTTATTTACTGTACAACTCTTTACTTTTCTGTTGGCCACCTTGTACAGGATTATCATATAAAATCCTATTTTGGCCCTTCTCTTTTTGTTGATGCACTTTGTAAAGGGTTATGATGTAAAACCCTATTAGCATCATTTTATATTCATTTCATATCAGTGTTGGGCATGTATTGTAATAATCATAGTGATGGGTGGTGTGTTGTGGTAGATTATACTTTACCCTTTGTTTGGATACTCGTTGCCCATTAACACTCCACATTCTATTTCAAAAACAAATATGTTTCACATTTTGGGAGTGTTACAGTACAAGACCCCAAATTAAATATATTTAGTAGCAACATGTTTAGAACACTTGTTATGGGTTGATTTTAGATGTTTGGAGGTTGGATCGTGAGACAACCCGTCCCGAGCGTCGTTTAGGGACCAGTCTGCGCGACTAGACATAGACCAGTAGGGTCATCGACCAAGATTGAATTAAATTAACCCTATTAGATGTGAATTGAAAGTTTAGAGGCTTAATTATAATTAAGCCAAAGTTATATCCCTACCATAAGTGCAATTATTAAAGTTTAGGAGTTCGACTGTAAAAGAAAGAATTTAGTACCCCTAATGTACAATAAAGCAAAAGTGTGGGGGGCTAATTTGAGAAAAAAGACTTGGAATATCACATTTATTGATTGGGAAAGCAAAAGGATATGATATGCATGAAATTTCTATGGTTTGTAACCTTTTGTGTTTATATTCATGGTAGGGAGGTGGAAGGTCAAAGGGCTTAGCTCAAAGTAACCCCCTTGTTACTTAAAGCCATGCATGTATTATTCATGATCACTTATTCACCCCCCTAAGCCATATTTCAACCCTCTCCATCTCCATATCCCTATAGTCTGTAGTTAGAGTATTCTAAAGTCCTCAAGTGTAGAAGAAGAAGGTAGGGAAAGAAGAAAGAAGGAGGAGGAAGAAGAAGAAAGTTGACGGTGCCACATGTGCGTAGATCGCTTCCACAAGCGTAGACCGGGTAACAACTAAGGTATCCATCTTTATATCTATATACAATATGTATATTAGAGACCCGTGTCTAAGGGTCGACCTTTTAATCATGGGATCACAAGGAGGGGTATGAGATAGAACCCAAACCGATCATACTTTAAGAAACAAGATTTTCGTTCAGAGAAGATTTTTACCTCTGTAATTTCAGTTTTTGAGGGTATTACTAAACTTTTTTTACAAATATGGACTGAAGAACCCCACTCAACTTTTTGTCCTCTACAAGTTTTATGTTTTAAGAAAATTGAGTTTATGTTTTATCCGATCTCCGAAATTGGCCATCTTTCCAGACTACCTAATCTGCCCAGATTTGGGAGATTGAGTATTATGACCTTAGAAAGGGGGAATATATTTTCAAGTTGTTATAATAAAAAAGAGTTTTTATTCCACCGCAAAAGATTTATTTAGATATCTAATTTTATTGAGAATTAAGATTTATGTTTTTAAAAGGTATTTTTAGAGAGGCCGTAGGTGGGCAAGGGATCGGCCGTGCCATAGCTAGGGTCTGTGGATGTGCCCTTTCAGGTTGCTGAACCGGGTCCGGGCTGTGACATAAAGTGGTATCAGAACATGGCTAAGAAAATATTTTTCTAAAAACATTTTGATGAAAAATAAAAACCCAGAGTTAGGATGCTATGTGTACTAGCTACTAGGAATACTATTTATGTAATGATATTCTAGTAGACGCCTAGTCATTGGCAACCAAGTTGCTTGTCATGACTATAGGCCAAGTATATTGTAAGGTACTTGCATGATTGAGTGATAACATGCTATTAAGACTTATATGATATACCCATATAAGAAGAAGTGAGATGACCCAACTCTAAGAGGAGTTATAGTTAATGGATAATCCAGAACCCCAGTATCGAGACCCGACATATGGAATCGATGAGGTCAAGGATGAAGATAACAACTACAACCAAATAGTAGTACATGCGTACATGATATAGTAAGTTATAAAGAGCTAGAACATTAAGACAAACTATAAAGTTAGATAAGCATGAAGAAACCAATATATGATAACTGCATGAGCTAAGTTATGCTAAGTCTGAATATTAGAGATAAGCTAAGAAGAGACAAGTGCACAGAAAGCAGTATTACGTAGCAGAATTATAGTAACCAATGATCCTTAATGTTTCCAAATTTATTCCTTTGAGTCGAATATTCATTCTAAAAATAATCATTCTGATTATTTAAGATCTCAGTTTTAATGTTTGTCTTCGAGACTTAAATTTGATCGGAAGTATTCCTTTGTCAATAATTGTATAGGGTATAGACTTAAAGTGCATCTGGCCAATGTCACTTTCAGTCGACTATCCAATCTATTCCTTGTGAAGTCTTGAAATTTCAGAATTTGTTTATTGAAATCTTTGTCAAGTGACTGAATCTAGTTGGAGGATTGAAGTACATCTGACTAATGTTACTTCAAGGCAATCACTAGTGAAGTTCACTATTTGAGTATGCTGTATTTCTTTGAAAATCCTATTCAAGTGGTTAGACTTTGGATGCTGACGTAGGGTACATCTAGTCAATGTTACCACATGTCAAGTAACCAGTTTAATCACTATTCCTATATTCATATCACTGAAGATTGATTGTTATCAAGCCAACTTGTTATGTACGGGGATTACTTTGAACCATGTGAGTAGTAACAATGTATGAGTATTGTGTATTCTCTAGAACACAATTGTAGTACGAGTTAGTTATGTTCATTTGGAGGACCAAATATCTTAAGGGGGGAAGGATGAGACAACCCGTCCCGAGCGTCGTTTAGGGACCAGTCTGCGCGACTAGACATAGACCAGTAGGGTCATCGACCAAGACTGAATTAAATTAACCCTACTAGATGTGAATTGAAAGTTTACAGGCTTAATTATAATTAAGCCAAAGTAATATCCCTACCATAAGTACAATTATTAAAGTTTAGGAGTTCGACTGTAAAAGAAAGAATTTAGTACCCCTAATGTACAATAAAGCAAAAGTGTGGGGGGCTAATTTGAGAAGAGAGACTTGGAATATCACATTTATTGATTGGGAAAGCAAAAGGATATGATATGCACGAAATTTATATGGTTTGTAACCTTTTGTGTCTATATTCATGGTAGGGAGGTGGAAGGTCAAAGGGCTTAGCTCAAAGTAACCCCCTTGTTACTTAAAGCCATGCATGCATTATTCATGATCACTTATTCACCCCCTTAAGCCATATTTCGACCCTCTCCCTCTCCATATCCCTATAGTCTGTAGTTAGAGTATTCTAAAGTCCTCAAGTGTAGAAGAATAAGGTAGGGCAAGAAGAAAGAAGAAGGAGGAGGAGGAAGAAGAAAGTTGACAGTGCCACATGCACGTAGATCGTTTCCACAAGCGTAGATCGGATAACAACTAAGGTATCTATATTTATATCTACATATAATATGTATATTAGAGACCCATATCTAAGGGTCGACCTTGTGATCATGGGATCACAAGGAGGGGTATGAGATAGAACCCAAACCGATCATACTTTAAGAAACAAGATTTTCGTTCAGAGCAGATTTTTACCTCTGTAATTTCAGTTTTTGAGGGTATTACTAAACTTGTTTTACAAATATGGACTGAAGGACCCCACTCAACGTTTTGTCCTCTACAAGTTTTATGTTTTAAGAAATTTGAGTTTATGTTTTATCCGATCTCCGAAATTAGCCATCCTTTCAGACTACCTAATCTGTCCAGATTTGGGAGATTGAGTATTATGACCTTAGAAAGGGGGATATGGGTTATATCTCTCTAAGATTTTGAGGGATGATAGTTAATACTGTTAAGAGACATATTCTTAAGCATTTAGACATATTATTTGCGTGTTAGATTCCGGGCGAGCCATACACGGGAGAATCACCAAGTTGGCAATAGGCGCCAATATTAGCACCGGTCACTAATCTTCATATCCGGCAAGTTAAACATCAAGTTGAGGTGAACAATTCATCCTCCAATAAGTTGAATGGATTATGATATATGCTTTCTCTTTTAATTGATAGCTTGCATAAGAATAACTAGAAAAGAATACGTGAGTTTTTAAGCATGTTTTAGTTAATATATTAATCTGACATGTTTTTATAAAGTAAATTAAAAAGGATCCTTAAAGTCATGATATGACCCTAAGAATTATAGAACATATAGATGACATGCTCCACTGTAGATTTATGAAAATAAATGAGCATCTCAAGTGAATAAGTTAAGAGTTAAAAGTGGTTTTTCGGTAACTATGCTAATCTGCCTAGTTTTCCCATTTCATGTATGTCATGGCCTTAAACGTTTTATAAAATTCTTATCCTTTGGATTTTGAATGGTAACATTATATGTTTTCCGATTATGTAATAAAAAATGTTATTTTATGGGATAACAAAAGAGATAGACTCATGTTTCTAAAGTGTAGTCTAATCTATCTACAATTAGAACACATGCAATACTTAATAGTTTTATGGTACTTGTGTTACTTTTTATGATCTGAATAATTTACCCAAGTTTTCTCATTATGTTGTGAGTATGTGG
>NMUG010000595.1:0-21344 GCA_002855965.1 Monotropa hypopitys | reverse complement strand
ATGGACTACGCACACCGGACATGACAAACATCACCATAATCCAAGTCGGTGCAGTCGACTTCAAAGAGACACATATGTTCTACCCCAACGCTCATAACACAACTGCACAACCCAAAGGTAAGTCTGCCTCACTAATCACACCAACCGCAAATCAATTCCACAACACACTCTCAAATAAAATCCAATCGGTCACCACATCGCTGAACAGGAGTGTCCGAACACAAAAGCACACGGAGAGCAAGAAACTATACCAAGTCAGATTCACGAAGTGACACGGCCAACAAGAAACGTGCGCAAGATCAACAAGCCGATATAGGAGAGTGCGAGATACGGGAATGCGATTCTAAGAAATAAGATTTCGCCATGTAGATGAACTTTCGCACGATAGACGAACAACACACAGCTACCCCGCAAGTACCAAGACTTAGAATATTCCGCGAATCATCGAGAGATAGACGACGAATGATGATTACCACATCGAGAGATGCACGACAAAGGACGACTACAACGTCAAAAGCCTGAAATGAGGAGTCAGAAGATTTTTCGAACAATGAGTTGCTTCCAAGAACACTGACTCACACCAAAGCAACTCAAGACAATCGTGAGAGTTCCAATCGAAGAATGAGAATGGCTAACGCACATTCATTGCCCAGAACAAAGGACGCTAGCATTGAGAGCATTACCAACGAGAATGGATAGACACCACTGATACTCCACAATCAACCCACAACCATAGAATTGACTATACTGCGAGCAAACTCTCACCAACTCAAGTCAAGACTAGCAAAAGATCGCAAACTCCCAAGCTCTGCACACAACCTCAATCTTTAGAACTCAAATCGCAATTTCTTAAACCACTTTCTACGAAAACCTCAAACACTTCAACGTACTAGCTCCCAAAATGCTAAGGCAAATATTTCTTCATAACCATACTAACCCAAACAGACATATCGCTTCCAAACCACAAGTCAAATATGAAACCACACCCAAACTTCTGAACTATTAAACGTCATCACAATGAAACTCAAGGAACACTCCAAAGATGTTCACAAGACATCTAAGCCTCCAAGCGACACCACAAACTCAATCACCAAGCGATACCACAGTCTTACTTATCGAGTTAAAACCATCAATTGATACTTCTGAGAAACCCCAAAGACCACTTCGAAGAACCCTCAAGATATTTCCAGGCACATCACCACTCTACGTCACAAGGGATACCATAACCTCAATCACCAATTTAGAACCTCTGACCAACACGGCCACAAAACCCAAAAATCACTTCGAAGGAATCCGCAAGATAACTCTACACACCATATCTCTTCAAAACTCAAGAGAAAACTAAAATCCCAATTTCATAACTCACCCAAAGTACAATCGACCCGATGCTATACCTCACACAACTAACGCCAATGCAAACCAAACACAAATCATCTCCCAAATCATCAACAATCACAATAAACAACCGTGGACCTACACAACGCATTCCTATAGAATGACCTCAAGTCACTTGCCACGCCCCATCCCGGACAACTGTAAAGCCAACCATCCAGGGACGGACACGTGGCAATCAACCACCACTAAACTAAACACCACTCTCAACAAAACTGAAAAGAAACTACTAAACTGAAAATAAAAGAAAACTCTCAAATAAATAAAATATACCTGAATAGATCTACTGAAACACCAACTCCTCACACCAACTACTCCTGCACATTAACTGCTCAACTGCTGGACTGGTAGATTCTAACTGAACTGAAACGCCGATCATTTGGAAGGAAAAAGGGAGGGTCAGCTAGGGAAAGCTGGTGAATACTCATATGAAAAACATAAGGTAGATGGAGTAAAATAACTATGGATCACCTTTATCTTTCAAAATACACACCCACACAAACACACACCTTTTCAAAAATTCTCCTTTTTATAAAACATCCGTTTTAATGCTCACTTCTTTTTAAAACACACTTTTATATTTTAACTCTTTTAAATACCCAACTCACACAACACTAGAAAACAAGTGTGAAAACTACCAAGTTCTGAGTCACCTCAACAGAAAACACACCACACCAGAACACACACCACACCACACCAGAACACATACATACACACACCACACTACACCTGAACGCATACACACCACACCACACCATACCTGAACACACACACACACACCACATAACACCTGAACACACACACACACACACACATACACCACACCACACCACACCTGTGAGCTATAATAGCCAAGGGTCATTAAGTCCGGTGACCACCCGTTTAAGTCAGATCTGATACCCTGGGTACATTCTTGGATAGGCACAAGAAATGATCCAGGGGCCACTACTCCAGCCCCAGTGGTAAGGACTTGCACCCTCTCCAGGTGTAAATATATATATATATATATATAATATCATCATATGTATTGCACCACATGTGCATATTGATCCATAGAACCATCTGTTCCACAGCAAGGTTATTTAAGTTCACCAAAGTTCTCCTTTTAATTTTTATGAAAAACCCCTTATTTTATTTCACTCAAAACACTTTACACCATTTGAAAATTCACCTCTGATCCTCCTCACACGACGCTGAAGACAATATCGGCTCCTCACCTTAATTTTATTTTCATTTACGGAACTGGTCCAATTACTTCAAAGCCTCCGCAACATCACTCTAATCGGACAACTCATCCCCATGTAGCCACTGCAAATATACACCAAAAATAACTAAGTATGTGTTAATAATCGTACCCACATGCACAATCCATACACGCGACTACACACGGCACACAACTCAATACCCTTAACACAGCCTATACACACTCTTACCTCACAACCATTGCACACAATATACACATGAACAGTACACTCTCGCACACAATCACACAAATACACCACTAAATATATAAATTTCAACGCATACCTCAAATCTCACAGCTAACCCACCACGCACGTCGTCGCCGCACCACCGTCGCTAGCCACGCCGTCATCCTCCTTCTGCGCCCAGCCACCGCACGCCGCGGCTATCGCCGCTCCTCTTCCTCCTCCACCTGCTGCGCCGCCCGCCGCTCCTCCATCTCCGGCGACCTCTCTCCCTTTCCGGTGACCTCTCTCTTCCTCTCTTCTCCTCCCTCTCTCCCGATCTCCTCTCCTCTCCTCCCGTTCTCCTCTCGCTCCCATCTCCTCTCCTCTCGTTCTCCTCCCTCTTCTCCCTCCCTGCGTACCTCTCTCACCACTCGTTTCCGGCACCGGCATCCCCCCTCCCGAACTCCCTCTTTTTATCCCTGTTGCGCGAACCCCCCCCTCCCCTGCTTCCTATTTCCCTCTCCCGATCCCCTGTTTTTTTACATCTACAGCTATAACTATATAATATATTATAACTAATATATAAATAAGAGTATAATTCCCTCCCCCTACTCACACAGTGCACACACGTTTCCACTTGGGGGCAGGTGGCTCCTCCACATGTTTTTTCATTTTTTACATAATTACAAAAATACCCCTAATTTTAAATAAATTTCAAAATTAAAACTTTAGTTAATTTCTTTTAATTATATACACCTATCTTACTATTAAATGTTCAATTTTAAACCCATCACATAATTAATTGTTCTGATAAATATATTTTTTTCGTCATTAAGAATTTGTATCGGTTCTAATGATTAATTTAATTTAATTCTTTTGATTATATAAACACCCCATAAATTCTATTTTTTGGGGGGGGGGATTTTAATCTCGTCCATTTAAATTTTTATTGCACTAATAATTATTTTTAAATCCCCAATTTTTTAAAATTCTTGTAACCAATTTAATTAATTTAATTAATGCATTATTAATGATGCGGGTCTCACACACTAACTCCTTCTATCCTTCTTACAAGATTACCACCAATCGAACTATCTTATTCCATCTCGACCAATCAAGGAGAAACTACGACTCCAAAGCCTTAAACCCAATATTCAACCTCTAACAATCCCAACCTCGCAAAGACTCACAATCGACACAAGAAAGAAGACCCAAACTTTAAGGATTTCTATCGACTCCAAAATTTTCCAATCCAACTTCCTGAATACAGAAAGGATCCAACAATCAAGCGAACAAACGAGAATACATCGCGGAAGATTTTAACCAATCAGCTATGATAAATCACCGGAGATTCACTATACCAAACCATCGAGATTAAGATTTCGCCTCAAAACAAGGTACCAAGAATCTCAAGGAAGGATTCAACAAACACACACACTCAACCTCCAATGAACTGGGGGGTGCCCAATGACCAAGGAGTGAATAAAAACAGAGAAACCAACATCAAGGATGGAATTGTGCTCAAAGGCACACCGCAACGATCATAGTTGCAAGTAATGACCCTGAGAACCCATGGAGACTAGGTGTCTCCCCACGGTCCCAAGGTATTCAAACCGAAAACTCTGATACCAACTGTAACACCCCTCGATTTTAATGAAAACATTTCAAGCATAATTTTTTTTGAAACCATATATCTAAAAAAGAGGGTGTTAATCATTGTTATCCATCACAGTCAGTGGAATATTCATTACATTACAAATGATACTGAAAAGAGACAGAAGGTACATCTACTGAAAGAAAAAGGGGAAAGGGGTACAACTGCTACTCACTACAACTGTAAAGAAAAGTAGAACTACAACAGGACAACAACCTGAAAACTGAAAGGAAACACAACGACACAAGAGAGTCGAGGCCGCAGCTCCAAAGGAACCAGTTGCCAGCACAAGCTCCCAGTCCCCCTGCAAGAGAAACCATGCAGTACAATCCTGGAAAAGAGAGAGAAAGGAGGGTCTGAGCATTCCACGGCTCAGTAGGAAAACTATTAACTACTAGCAAGTGTGCACACGAGAATGTGTGCCTAAGTATCCTCACATGGGCAGAGAAAGAAGAGAACCCAAGGCACAGAAGTACAGTAGCAACCGCAAGATCTCAAGGTAAACCAACACTCTCACTCGTGATAGTAAGTGCAAACCCAAAGGTACCCAACCCAACGTACAATAAGTGAAACCATCAACAAACCTTCCACGAGTAACCCAACCACGACCACTACCTTGCCACCAACACCACCCACCATCTCATATTTGTTATAGATTCTGGTGTTATCTATCTTGGAGACATATTTGAGTTAAAGAAGTAGATTTTCCATTATTCATTTATCATCAACAATTGTCTCCACTTGATGAAACAAGGGAGCCCAAGCCATCCATTCTGACTTTTCCCACATCGTCGATATATGAGTCACGTACTAGGAGGTCGCACTAGGTCCTACCCACCACACACAAGGGCTGGGTCACTGGACACCGCAATCGTCTCGACCAACAACCCCCTTGGCGATACAAAGAGGTGGCACAAGACTATCATTGAGCCCTCAACACGACTATTCCCACTTGGCGGCTCAAGGGGTCACGACGGGCATCACACACGAAATATCAACCGAGATGGGCAAACACATCCTTAACCTGGGGTCGTAACGCGGGTAGGGCAAATACATCCTAAACCCGGATGGGTACCATTTATCACACAAAGTCCTACCCACCACACACAAGGGCTGGGTCATGGGACACAGTTCACATCCAAATATAAATCCCAAGGGTTGGGACATACATTCCTCCCAATCCCTTGAATGGTACCCTCCCTATGACATCGCTCCTCACATGATTATTGTTGTTTCATTTGGTTGGATTTAAGTGAATGATTCAAGATTGCAAGGAGTGGTCCTCATAGGATCTATCTCCGTATTTGTCGTTCATTAAGTTCATTGCGTTCATTGTTATGTTCCTAACAATTCAATAAGGTTCCACAACCAAGGACAACCCACCAACAAGCCAAAAGAATAGATACGACAACGTATATGGGGAACCCAACGACGCCCACCACCACAATATTCACATTCACCCAATTTACCAATAACCAAGACCAAGGAGTGATTTAAGGATCAAGACTAACTCAAAGGTATCCTAGTGACCAATCAAACAACCACAAGAGTCTTATGACAACCCAAGCAACTCCAAAACTCTTCAAACACAAACCAATGCTCATTCAAGCATTTTATCGAACACCTAACGGCCATCGACTCCAAAGCCCTCTACACGACTCAACGATCACTATATGGCACCCAAATAAGCCACAATCGATCCTACTACAACAATTGAACCTAATCCACCTCACCTCAAACGCGATAGACCCAAGTACTACGGTACATGAAATCAATTACGATACGCGACATGAATTATGAAATCAAAGGAATTCAACGATGAATATGAATACTATAGACACTCACGCACGCACACAAGATAGGAGTTAAGAGTTCACCCATCGGAGAGTTGCCGGAGAAGTCACCGGAAAACCTCTGTGTCCGGAGTACACCAAGCTCACCATTGCGAAGCTCTCGAGATGCTCTACAATGTTTACAAAGACCAAAACCTTAGACGAGCAACCCACATAAAATCTAGGGTTTTGGAGAGAGAGAACAACTTACCGAACTATGCACATCACTATGGAGAGGAGAGCGCGGGGAACACCGTTAGAACTTCGCGTTTCTTCCGATTCCTCATAGATTGAGAGAGATGGAAGAGAGAAGGTAGAGAGAATTTGGGAGGGAGGTAGAGAGAGAGTCAAATGGGGAAGATGACCCAAAATTTTCGGACAAAACATATATATAGGACCCCTTGTGAAAACCCAAAATTGCCCTTCATTAAACCAGGAAAACAGCAAAAATAGCCATCGCGACCGGTCTAGGATTTGGCTCGACCAGTCTAGCTTCATTCGGACAACTCTCTGGAGAGCCTCGACCGGTCTACACGGCCAAACTTTCACTGAATTGAAATGTTGATTTTTCCGAGAGTATTTTGGTCCCAACTTATTCGTTCGGACTCCGATTGAGACGATTCAATTTGCATTGGAATCGTAATCGAATTATCTACGACTTCCATAAATAAAGATGTCTGATTGTAAGAACAAATCAAATCGATGAATTTAATGCGATTAAGGATTTTCGATTTACTTAAATGAACGGAAATTATTTAAAATTTTCAGAGTGTGACACGGACAACCAAACGGTAGGCTTCGTTGCATTCCAGGTCCCATGCCAGGGACATGGGCATCCAGTCACAAGACCTATGGTAGTTAATTCAGCCATGAGTGTGTCAGCAAGTGACTTATCGGCAGATTTAAAACGATCTTCCATGAGTTTTTTTGTGGTAGAGAGGCTTTGATGTTATTTGCAACGGTCATCTTTATAAACATTAAACTGAGTTTGGTCGACCTTTCCTATAAACTGAAATGGTCAACTTGTTCATCGGTACTTTCATCAGTAATGTCCTCGGGCTTTTCAAAAAGTAATGCCATATCAAGGTCCAACACAACTAGTGTGAACTGAACATGTTCATACCACTTCGAAAAATTTGATCCAATTAGAACTAGAACACTGGATGCATGAGAGTGTAGTGAAATAAGAACTGTAGCTGAAATAAAATAGGACAATACTTAATTTAAACTTTGAGAAAGATAAGGCGTGACATAATCACCTATGTAGGTCTAAGTAATTTATGCAGTTTAGCCAATAATTCATGTTATCTTTGGATATACAATCCCAACCCGTTAAATTGCACAAATTACATACCCTACCCAGTTCATAATTATTAATTCATAATTATTTAAATGTGACTCTCCTTTGGACTAGTCACATTCTCCTAATTATGACTGCAATTGAGATTATCATTGATTTAATCTAAGATATATTTATTCAGAGAAAATACAACGCTCTGATACCAATTGTTAATATTTTATGTATGTATTTGTATATTAACTTTTATGCGGAAAACATATATAAATGGATCTTGAATCAAGACATCTCAAGAATAATAATTAATCAAATGTACCTTTGCTGGCCATTGAAATTTGAATGAATGAACCCCTTTGAGATATTGACTCACCTTCTTCTCTCTGTTTCTAACTCTTCAGTATCACTCAATGTCTTTTAGTGATGGAATATATCTTATGATTAATAGGGGTGGACATACTCTCTTTTATAGAGGAGAGAAGAGGGACCATCCTACCCTATTTAGGAATCCCAATCCGTCAAGGTTTTCCCTTGTTGGAGTCCTTTCCAAGCTTAAACTCTATAATAATTATATTGAACCTTAGCATTTAATTGGCTTAAAATAATATAGAGTGCTTGTGCAATAAATATGCATAAAAATGTGTAGGATAATGGGCCACAATAATAAGTGAAAATAACACTTTGTCCTGTCACGTCATATGTGGATGAGTTAGAAAATATAACATTGTAGATATGAACATGCACCATGGTAAGTCTGCGTACATCGTCTCTTCTCCACACTCCGCATATGTGTCAGCTTTGTAAGCTTCGTGCACTGGGTTGCCCTTTTAGATATGAACATGCACAATTTTTATTGCCTTATTCATTTTTTGAACAATGTGCAACTGTGTAGTTTTTTCAAATTACACAACCGATCAATTTGTGTCTCAATATTCGTCTAGACACAATACTAATAAACAAAATAAATCTAATTCTCACTCCTTCCTCCCTTCTCGCGACATTTGCAATTCAAACACATTGAGAGTTTTTTCCTCCCAATGTCTCATGTTATTTGCTCACTCCAAATGGCGAAGAGATGCTGTGAAGTTCATGTTGGATAAACATGATGTTTTCTCAGATTTTGCGACCCTTTTTTTCAAAGGACCCGATCACTGTTTGAGGTGTTTACAGGAGGGTCGGACACTCGTAGGATAGGATAATGATTTGTAAAAGGAATCGTCAAAATCCGTTAAAAATTGATTGAGATATTGTCGTGCAAAGTGGAGTTCAGACAATGAAGGGAATGACTCTCTAATTGCCCAATCTCACATCAGAAAGATTGGAGCAATTTGTGTTGCATATAAGTGTAGGCATTCCACTAAGGGCTGCAATGAAGCCAAAGAGGAAAGTAAGCTAAAGTGCGTTTTGAATATTTTTCCACACGAGCACACACACATGCACGTGTCGGCTGCCTTTGCCTACTCAGCTGCCTGTGCCCGTGCCCGTGTCCCACGTTTCGGGTCCTGGTCTGTGGTACCGTGGTTTAGTAGAATGTGCATTCGTGCCTGGATGTAATCTTTTTGGGCAAATTTTGTTCAGGCATTAATGAGCCAACCCAACATCAATTTTGGGCTAGCCCAGTGCCCAACGACTCAATCTGTCCGTTCAGACCATCCTTTGGTCTTTCATTTTCGTGCAATGAACTTGGGTTGTTCATGCACTGCACTGAACAGTTCTGTTCATGCATTACACCGAAAAATTGTTCATGCACTATTCTTGTTCACATTACGGCTGGAAGGTCAACATGTTGGCTATATATTAGCACTTCCACATCCCATTTCACATACTCGAAATAATCACTGCTTCTGTCCCTCAAATACCAACTACTAAGAGAGTGTACAGTCGTTCGCAAGTTCGTCATGTGGTCTCGTGTCAGTAACTGGACCGACAACTGATTGTATCCTGGGAATCGGAAGCCAAGAACCTCGTGCATCCTGGTGAGACGGCGAATTCGATTTAAGGACACTGTTTCAAACACAGGCCTTCGGTTCGCATTACTTTGTTGCGGCAATTTACATTTTAGATTTCATTATCTCTACTCTAATCATGGCTTATGCAGGTTTTGTAAATTAGTTCCTGCAGTTCATTGACTGTGAATCTGGTGGAAAATATTGCCTTGAATACTTGAAGTGAGTTATCAACTATATATTTGATGTGATTTTATCAGGGAAATCTTTTTGATGTCTTTTGAGGCTAGAAATTGGATTGAAGTTGATAGAATGGGTTTTGAGATATGGAGGAAGATATCAAAGCAGGTGGTTATTGATTAATTTTATGGGAAACTTATTGATGCATTGTCTAAATGTGTGATATTTTGTGCTTTTATCTGATTACTTGTATGTTTTCATTTATTTGAATATGGTTTTAGGAGAGGCTACGTTATGTTCTTCAATCTGAAAAAGTGAACTCACCTTACACCAGACCTTTACTTCAAGAGGTTGAAGACATGGAATGGGTAATCTCTTAATCAGAATCTACTCGTTACCCTTTATTTGCTGTCATTTTATCCTTGCATGATTTTTTGTTCTGGTTTTGAGTTGAACATAGTATTATGAAGAGGACTCTGAAATCTCTGATGGCTACAAAAGCCTCTGGTTGCTAAGAGCAGTGAAGCCGACCACTGGTGCTTCAACCCCTTCCCGCATGAAAAGATTAAATCACGTGCCTGTGCATCCAACTGGCAATGGTGAAGATCCAGATTCGGATTGAGTTTTCTTCCGTTGCCAATAATCAGAAGGCAAGTCATATTGGCTATTGTAAAGGAACCAACAGGAACTTAGGATTCTAGTGCTTATCTATTGTAATTTTTGAAATTGTTGGAGGAGGACTTGTTCTTCAACGTGCCTGTACCTTTGGTTGCCCCAAAAGACTCTCCACTGCCAGCATTCATTCACAGCCTCCTCGATTTCCAACACATCTATCTACTGTAACTACAATGTTAGGTTTCCTCTATGGTTACAAAACAATTGAAAGGTCTTACATTCTGTTTTCAAAAAATTTAGAAATTCTTGTAGTGTCCTTTGTAAAATGGCTACACAAACAAGTTTGGGCAGTTCTATTAACAATCACTTAAATGCTAAATACAGCCCATGTTTTTTTTGTACATTCGGATACAAACTTCCGAATGATTTTTTCACATTTTTTTGAACTGTTCGGAAACTAATTTCCGAAATGTTTTGAACACTTCGGAAACTAAAATCCGAATTAACCTATTTCGTTCGGAAACTAAAATCCGAAGCGGAAACCGTGGGCTGTATTTAGCATTTAAGTGGTTGTATATAGAACCACCCAACAAGTTTACAGTGCGTGTTTCAAAAAAATTTGAAAATTAAAATTGATAACAAAATGACTACAAAAGTGTTTTGGGAAAAGATATTTTTATCATATCACTAATCTCATATATACAAAAGGCTCTTAATTAGATAAGGAAAGAAAAATAAAAGAAAATAAAAGAAAATAAAAGATTGATGAAGACCTAAAATAAGAAGCATGATCAAAGGCTAAAATCTTCTTATTTTCAACACTCCCCGAAAATATTAATGAGTCTTAGCTTGACAAGAGATGATTGAATTAATATAGGACCAATTGACTTGGTGAATATGTTGGCAATTTGATTAGAGGGAACAAAGTTTGGGGTAATAACTCTCAAATGATTTTTTTGAATAAAGTGTATCAATTTCTATGTGTTTCGTCCCTGATGAAAGATAACATAATAGTTGATTTATTATCACATAATAGATCAGATGGGTTCATTGCTAGAAATCTCATATCAGTCAGAAGAGAATGGAGGTAAAGAAGCTCACAAGTACCTTGAGCCATGACATGGTACTCAGCCTCGATGGAAGATCGTGAAACAACTGTTGGAAAATTTGGCTTTTCAGCCAATATTTTAATAAAATTTGGTAAATATTTATTATTTAAATATAATACCATTTGAGTTTCTTTGTGGGGTTTAATAGTCCTAAGTAATGGATTTAATACACAAAAAGAATTATTGAATTCTATTAATGAATGAATGAGAAATTGACACTCAAATTTGAATGTTTTTAATAGTGAATGAGTATTAAAATATTCAATCATACATTGGAAGTTGGAGAGTTGTGTGTTGAGTATATTTATTAAAGTGTGATACTAAGATTCACAACAAGCCTAAGGAAAAAGTAAGACGAAGTGAGCTTCGAATATTTTCCCACATGCGCACACACACGCGTGCTGCCACCCGGTCGGTCGGCCGGCCGTGCCTGTGCTTGAGCCACGAGTTCGTAGTCTGGGTTCCGGGTTTGTGCCTCGTGGGAATGTGCCACGAGCACTATTTTTATGGAAAATTCTATTGTAATAATTGGATTGAGCTTGACCTTTTAGATGTGGACTTGACTTGTTTGTGTGGGTATGAACTTGCGGGTTTGCGAGCTTGACCCTACCCAGTTCAACTCCGAATCTTTTCATATCCCATGACTCTTCATTTTGCTATCTATACAAACTGCTCAGAATGTATTTACATCAACATTCAATTGCTCTTAATGTGTGCATAATGAAAGCAGCAACCTTTGGTCTTTTGTTGCACAAGCCAAAGGGTTCCCCTACCTGTATATACTAGTAGCTTCTGCCCTCCTTTGAAGTATTAGAAAAACTTCTCCACTATACTTCCTAAATACAGTTCTTGCATTTACATCCAATCCACAGAGAGTAAGTTCTATCCACATTCTAGTTCGACCTCTAGTGGTTTTGTCACGTCCCGGAATTTCAAACCATTTTTTTCAAATATAAAAAATGACAACAATGACAAGTAAGATAAACAACTACCCATTCCAAAGTGCGGAAAAGAAAAGGGAAAAGGGAGAATGTCACACACACAAGCACATATGAGTTTAAGTTTACAAGTCCAAATGAATAAAATATTATAGTCCGGGATACATGAATTTAAAATTAGAGCAAATGAAATAAGTAAGACTAGGATATCCAAGGGGTGGCATCCAATGCTCCACGCTCCAAGCTAGGCGGTCGAGTCGGTACCTAAAAATAGAGAGTTAGGCAATAGCCTAATAGAGAGAACCTACACCTAAATATTTCCCAAGTTGGGACAAGAGACGCGAGTGCGAGAATAAAATGAGTATGCATGCGATGAGGACCATTTCCGCAGTTCCAAAACATTTTCTAACTTTTTTTCTAAAATCAAGTTCCAAGACTTACTTATTTTCTTTTGAAATGCTCAACTTCACGAAATCAAGGAGAAGTGTGTCTTTCAAAATCTCATCTCAATCTTGACAAAATCATGGGAGACACAAACAACTTTATTAAGAATTTGTTACGTTTCGGCTTGTTCCGCGCTAGTCACCTGTCAGCTACTAATCGTAAGTTTCTCAGAATTATCCTATCTTAGAAAGGGCTCCAGTGGACCCATATTGTGCAATGTAGTGAGTGAATCCACTCAGGAAATGAAATTCCCGTATGATAAAATAGTCAACCCACTGTATCCTTTATTTAAAGCATTACTCTATTGGTTCATTAATTTCAAAGAACTAGGGCATCCATACCTCCTAATCACTATTAATGACCCAAACATGATTTTATCAAAATTGATTTCCAATTTCTTAAATTAAAGTGTCCATGGGATCATAGGACCATTTTCCAATAACCAATTTCAATGTCTAACCATTTAATTTTGAAAATCTTAAATGACCCGAACAAGGGTTTTATGAAAATTAGGGGATCTTGAAATTAACATGGTGGGAGGTCTATTAAGACTCTTAGGGGCCTAATCCCTCGATTAATTTGGGGATGAATCAACCCTACAACTCCAACTACGAAAAAGATCCTCAATCTATTAAATCTAGAGAGGGAGAAAGTAAGCAAACCAACTAGAGAGATAGAAGGAGTAGAAAACTCTACCTCTTTGAAGAACAAGACTCACACACAACCCTAGGTGAGGGCTCTTTGAATCTAGCCTCAAAATGGGGATGGGTGTGTAGAGGATACTTCCATCTACAAGGTTGAAGAAGACAAGAAGCTCAAATGAGCAAGAGAGGAAGAGATAGAGAAGAGAGAAGTTGAGAGTTGAGAGAGAGCTTACCTTAGTGGGTTGGAGGTAGAGAGAGAAGGTCTAGACGAACACAATGACGAACTTACACAAAATCGAATTCAAATCCAAGAACGAACTTACGCAAAATCGTTCGGAGATTAAAAATGCATAGCGGAAGCGTACCTGAATCCATAGTGATCGATTCTCTTGATCCGGGTTACGAGAGTATTCTCATTGATCCGTACTCGTACTTATCTTTAAGATGATGGATAGTCTTTAGGGAGAGTATGAAATAAAGTGAGTAGTTCAACAAGGGACCACAACTCTTTATATAATCAAATTGGTGTCTAATATCAATTAACCATCAAATTAATATTATACGCCTGGGTTTCTACACATTTATAAATAACCCCATACTTCATTTAAGATTACATGGCCTTTTGTATTTAAAGTAGATCACTATAATTAGGCCCCTTAAACTTTATAATAATGATAATATGTGATTAATTACCGCAATGCATGTATGTCTACATGCCCGAATACACATGAATTAAATCCAAATTCTAACATGCTTGACAAGGTTTGTCCATTCGCTTTCTAATCTGTTGACTAATTACATACTTGTCAACTCATTACCCTTTATTTGCTGCCATTTTATCCTTGCATGATTTTTTATTCTGGTTTTGAGTTGAACATAGTATTATGAGGAGGATTCTAAAATCTCTGATGGCTACAAATCCTCTGGTTGCTAAGCAGTGAAGCCGACCACTGGTGCTTCAACCCCTTCCTGCATAGAAAGATTAAATCATGTGCCTGTGCATTCAACTGGCAATGGTGAAGATCCAGATTCTGATTGAGTTTTCTGTCATTGCCAATAATCAGAAGGCAAGTCATATTGGCTATTGTAAAGGAACCAACAGGAGCTTAGGATTGTAGTGCTTATCTATTGTAATTTTTGAAATTGTTGGGGGAGTACTTGTTCTTCAAATGATGAGTTTTTGTTAGTATCCTTATTTTTGACATGTTGTAACAACACAAAAATAACTTCATCTCACCGATCACACCAACTACAAGCCAATTCCACAATACACTCTCAAACAAGATTCCAAAGGGAGACAACATCGCAAAACAAAAGTGTCCAAGCGCGAATGGACAAGGCGTCAACAAACACGATAACAATCTGGATTCGCACGAAGACATGGCGAACAAGAATGAATGCACAGAGGTAACCCGCAAGGCAAGAGGACATGAAACAAAGATATGATTCCTTAAAACAAGTTCTACGAAGTAGATGATTTCTCTATGCGCGAGAAGAACAACACGTCACTACTACGACAAGAACCATAACAACAGACGCACCACAAATAGTTGACAAAAAGATGGCAACAGCCAATCACAGCATCAAAAGTTGGAGAAGAATGAGCAAGAAGATTTTCCGAACAATACACAGCTTCCGCAATCGCCACCAAGTGCCAACAAAAAACACGAGAAGTCAAACCGCATACCACCGAAGAACAAGTAATCCTAGTAACAGCAAGGATAAGACACGAGTGTACGCCACACATTTCCGACAATGATGGTAGAGACCATCGATAAGCACATTGATCCAAGAGAGTCGACGAGACAAAGAACAACTAGGGAGCAACATCCACTCACCGATCCCACAAAGGTTAAACAAGGAGGACTTTAACATGCGAGAAGAGATACACGACCGACTCGTCGGCAATACCACTGATGGGGTGCTCAATTTTAAGGATAATTGGCAATCGTAGACAACGTTTGTTTGATCAATAGAAAATTTTGATTAAGGCACTTCGGCCATTCGTTACAATCAGTGATAGTATCTTCTTAAATTCGTGGCATTCCAGGGCCTGGGTATTGTTGTGTCGTCAATACCCTCAAGTCTGTAAGCCCCTGTACCCACTTGATCAGTGATTCGATACGGCCCTTCCCAATTAGGGCCAAGTTTTCCATCAGAGCTCTTTTTCTTGTTGCCGACGACCTTCCGTAGGACTAGGTCATCCCTCTTGAACGTTCTAGGCTGCACCGACCGGTTGAAGGATTTGGCCATTCCTTGCTGATAAACTGCTATCCGAATTCTGGCTGAGTCCCTTCTTTCTTCGGCTAGGTCAAGGTCTTTTTCGATTGCTGAACTGTTGGCTTCTTCGTCGAAAGATTGAGTTCTGATGGTTGGAAGCCCAGACTCCAGCGGGATGACGGCTTCCATGCCGAAGGCCAGGGAGAAAGGGGTCTGGCCAGTAGATCTTCTATGCGTTGTTCGGTAGGCCCAGAACACACTGTGCAACTCTTCGGCCCACCTTCCTTTAGCAGCTTCAAGTCTCTTTTTAATGCCGTTGCCGACCATTTTGTATGAAGCTTCGGCATGCCCGTTGCCCTGGGGGTAATGTGGCGTTGAGTTGTAGAATTTAATTCTGTGCTCGGCACAGAAGTTGGTGAATAGATCTCCGACGAACTGAGTACCGTTGTCCAACACAAAAGTATAGGGTACGCCGAAACGGGAGACTATATTTTTCCAAGCGAACCTCTTCACGTCCTTGTCTTCAATTGTGACCAGTGGTTCGGCCTCGACCCACTTGGAAAAGTAGTCTGTGGCCGTTATGAGAAATTTGAATCCCCCTGGTGTTGTCGGCAGTTTTCCAACAATGTCCAAGCCCCATTGTGCAAACGGCCAAGGGCTGGTCAGAGGGGTGAGCTCTTCGGCGGGATGTCGGATGATAGGAGAGAACCTTTGGCATGGATCACACTTCTTCACAAGTTGCTCGGCCTCCTCCATCATCTTCGGCCACCAGTAGCCCTGAAAAATTTCTCGGTGGGCCAATGATCTCCCCCATGTGTGTGCTCCACAACTGCAGGAGTGAAGTTCATGGAGAACCCCTTCAGTCAATATGGGGTGCACACAGATAAGATATGGCCCGGAGAATGATTTCTTATAGAGTTTGCTGTCCAGAGATAGCCAGTACCGAGCTGATTTGTGGATGATTTGATGAGCTATCTTTTTGTCCGTCAGCAGAGCTCTATCCTTAAGGTATGCAACGATTGGATCGATCCATCTTGGCCCCTGGTTGATGTAGAAAACCTGTCCTTCCACTGGCAGTTCAATGCTTGGTCGGCTCAAACCCTGCACACTTATTGTTCTGTGCTCCCTTGCTTCTGCTGCCGACGCAACTCCTGCCAGTGCATCGGCGTGTGCATTCTGCTCTCTGCCAATCTGTTGGATGTGGATGTTTGGAAACCCAAATATCATGTCCCTGGCTATTTCCATGTACTTTCCCATTCGGTCGTCCCGGCATTCATACTCGCCGGTAACTTGGTTGACGACCAATTGGGAGTCGCTGAAGACGGTCAGGCTATGGATCTTGAGCTCTTCGGCAGCGGCCAGTCCGGTAAGTAGGGCTTCGTATTCTGCCTCATTGTTGGAGGCACTAAAGTTGAGCCGAAGGGAGTGTTCGTGAATAAGGCCGTCAGGAGAGATTAGTACTATTCCAGCACCACTTCCACCACTATTTGAGGCTCCGTCCACGAATAATTTCCATGAATCTGTCATGGCCCTTTTCTGTGCCTCTGACATGCTCAGACCGTCGGCATCTAGCATCTGGACGTTGGGAGATGGAGGGTCCGGTCTGGGAGAGTACTCTGCAATGAAGTCAGCGAGGATCTGTCCCTTGATGGCCGTCCTCGGCTGATACTTTACGTCAAAATTTGCTAACTCTACAGCCCATTTGGTTATCCTCTCTGACAGGTCGGCTCGATGAAAGAGCGACCATAGTGGGAACTCGGTCAAGACGATGATGGTGTGAGCCTGAAAGTATGGTGCAAGCTTCCTGGAGGCAATGATTAGCGCGAATGCAAGCTTCTCGAGAGGATGATACCTTGTCTCGGCGCCGATTAATGATTTGCTAGAAAAGTAGACCAGTAGTTGCTCCTGTCCCTCTTGCCGTACCAATGCCGAGCTGACTGCATGTGGCGTGATGGCCAAATAGAGATAGAGCTCCTCACCTTCCTTTGGCTTTGCCAGTAGTGGTGCCAACGAGAGATATGCTTTTAAATTGCCGAGCGCTTGCTTGCATTCATCGGTCCACTCAAAGTGTCGGCGGTTATTTTTTCTGAGAACTTCATAAAATGGTCGGCACTTATCTAAGGACCGACTTATAAAACGATTAAGGGTTGCCGCCATACCGGCCAGCTTCTGGACTTCTTTCAAAGTCCTTGGATCTTCCAAGCATTGGATGGCCGCTATCTGTAGTGGGTCGGCCTCAATGCCCCGTTGTGTAACCAAGTATCCAAGGAATTTGCCAGAGCTAACGCCAAAGGCACACTTTGAAGCGTTGAGGCATAGCTGGTGCTTCTTGAGGATGTTGAATATCTGCTAGAGTTCACTCGGGTGGTGGTCCTCAACTTTGATTTTGACCACCATGTCATCGATGTAAGCCTCCACCATATCTCCCTGCTCGGCACTGAACATTTTGGTTATTATCCGTTGGTACGTTGCTCCGGCATTTTTGAGACCGAACGGCATTACCCGATAGCAGAATAATCCCCGAGGGGAGATGAAGGTTGTCTTCTCCTGATCCGGACCGAACATGGCTATCTGATGGTAGCCCCGGTAGGCATCCATGAAACTCATTCTAGGATGCCCTGTCGTCGAGTCCACCAGTTGGTCTATCCTCGGCACAAGGAAACTATCTTTTGGGCAAGCATCATCGAGGTTTGTGTAATCGACACAAACTCTCCACTTGCCAGTCTTCTTCTTAACGACCACCGTATTTGCCATCCAAGTGGGATAGTGAACCTCCCTGATGGCTTCTGACTCTTTCAGTCGGTCAACTTCTTCAATGACGGCGTCAGTATGAGATACGGCTGATCGTCTGGGCTTCTGCACCACCGGCTTGTGGTCTAGTTGTACGTTGAGATGATGGCTAATAAAGGAGGGATCAATGACCGGCATCTCATATGGTGTCCAAGTGAATACCTCCAAGTTCTTTTTGAACAGTTCCACCATCTCAGTTCACTCGGCGTCGGTCAATGATGAATCGATAAGAAAGAAGCATTCAGGATCATCGATGCTCAGAGGTACAATCACAAAGTCTTCCACTGATTTGTCAAAAGCACTTGTACCGACGTTCTCAAGCATCGTCTGGTCCGGAACCTCCACCCAGTGAATCTGTTCGGGGATAACCTTTCCCTTGACGGCAACGATGTAACATTGCTTGGCTGCCGTTTGATCTCCTTGGAGCTCCTCCACTCCCTTGCTGCCGATGTAGTTGATGACCTGGTGATAGGTTGAGGCTACCCCTTTGATACTGTAAACCCAAGTTCGGCCCAAAATGGCATTGTAGGGAGATGAGACATCTACCACCACGAATTCTATGTTTGTGGTGACCGAGTCGACCAATACCGGTAGCACCATCTTGCCAAGAGGCCAGACAGATGCTGCATTGAATCCGACGAGAGGTATGTCGGTTGGCTCAAGATCTGTTTCTTTGAACCCCAGCTTCTTAAAGAGGGGGTAATACATCACGTCGGCAGAACTGCCAAGATCTAGCAGGATCCTCCGGACGTTGCATGGACCGATGCGGAGGGTCACGACCAAAGCGCCGTCGTGGGGGTGCTGCACCCTGTCAGAATCGATATCAGAGAAGGAGATAGAATATTTGGGGGTTGTTCTGGGCTTCTTCGGCCCAGATTGGACTGTCATAACATCTACTATGGCCTTTTGCTTCAGTTCGGCACACAATCTGTCCTCTCGGCTACGGTCCACCATGCCATGGATTACGTTGATTGTTCTGATCTCCTCCTTCTGCTCATCCTTCTCTACTCCGGAAGCCGTCTTGGTGTTATCGATGTATTCCTTCAGATGGCCAGCAGTCACCATTTCCTCAAAGAAATCTTTGAACGCTCGGCAGCTGGCTGTCGGATGACCTTTTTCTCTAAGGTAGGAACATCTGAATCTGTCGTTATGCTTCCTTGGAGCTCCCATCTGACGCTCCGGCCATCGAAACCATGGCTCCTTCTCAATCTTCCGGATTAGAATGTAAAGTGGCTCCTTGAATACCGTCGTGTGAGCGATAAATTCATAAGGCTTAGGGGCTCGTCGGTCTCCCGTCTGCACGGTATTTGCCTCCCTTCGCCTAGCCGTAGGGACGCTATTCTGGTTACCGGAGCAAGCTTCTGATTTGCTCCTTTCTTCTTTTGCATCCTCCAGCTTGGCATGTAGCTCAATCCTGGCCATGCGCTCATTCATGGTGGCAGGAGGGAACAACATAAGGTCTTCAAATTCTTGGATAGTGTGATCTAGGCCAAGCTTGAAGGATGTAACGGCAATCTTTTGGTCACGTTCCTCGATTTCATTATAGAGATCCCAATACCGGGCTGCATACTGACGTAGGGATTCAGACCTTGCTCGTCTGAGACCGAGCAGGGAATCCACCTTTTTCTTTGGCTTTGAGTTGGTAACAAATCGGACTAGGAAGACCGAAGAGAGATCCCTCCAGGAAGCAATGGATCCTTTCAGCAGTCTTTCGAACCAAAAGAAGTCTGACATCCCCTAGGTTGGAGGGGAACATCTTGCACATTAGAGTGTCATCGTTGGAGTAGAGAGACATCATCTGTCGGTAGTGGACAAGATAAGTGTAGGAATTAGTTTTTGGGTCGTACTTATTGAACTTGGGTGCTGAGAAGCCAACAGGAGGCCTTGCTGCCTCAATGTTAGGAGTAAATGGTGAGCACACTAATCTTTCGTGTCGGTCATCCTCTTGCTGACGTGGCCGTTGTGTTACTTCTTGCTCCGAGTAGTGGATGCCTCCCTGACCATTGTGCCTCTGGTGCCTGGGCGGTGACTGCTCTCGAGCCTTACGGTTTCTCTGAGCCGCTGGGACGGCATTTGGGCCGAGGCAATCAAATACTGAGGGGGCTGTTGTTTGAGGCTGAACGCTCATCCCTGTGCCGAGGAGGCGAGACTCGACGCCTGACGCATCGGTCCTCGTCGGCCCTCCGTCGGACAGGGACTTCTTCTTCTCGTCTCCCTAGCCTATTAAGTACCGAGGGCCTTTCTTGGACTGACCTGCTCCTGCTCTGAGAAGGCTCCTGGTAGTCTCGGATATCTTCGGCACGGCTGAGTGCCGGTACTTCCTTCCTCTTCTCGGTGGCCTTGCGCAAAAGAGTCATCTCGTGCCTGAGAGCATCTATCTGCTCATCCCTCCGGCCCAAGTCTCCCCCCAACTTGCGGATGTACTGTCTCATGGTGAGCTTGGCCGGGGGGTAGACACTCGCTGGAGTGGATGCTTGCATCGGTACGTGTGCGCTCAGGGGTTCGGAGAGGAGAGTCTCCTGCTTGGACCACCTCTTTTCCTTTGTTCCTCCTAGCCTCAAACTGGTTGTCCTTAGAATTTCGGTCTCTGGAAGTCATCTTCAAGCTTACAATAGAAATCAGAGTGTTTGAGAAAGACCTCCCCAGCAGAGTCGCCAATTGAAGTGGTGGGTTTGTCTTTCTTGCCCTGTAAGCGTGACCGTCGGTCCAAACAGATGGACTTCCAACCTAGCTGTACAAGAAACAAACGTTAGGCTATCGACCGGAGTCGCCGGTGAACCCTCCGATGATAAAGTCAGGTGAGGATTGTAGAGATAGAAAGTCAAATTGACAGAGCTTCGGGTAGCAAAAGTTGTGTACCTCTCTCCAGCTCTAAGG
>NMUG010000594.1:0-21350 GCA_002855965.1 Monotropa hypopitys | reverse complement strand
CATTGAAAAATAACAAACAATCAATACTAGAGTATTAAAAAGATTGATCAAGCATATAGGGAGAAATTCATCCTAACAATGAAACAAAAAAAAACGATAAAAAGATTTAGCAATCAAGAATAACATATGATTCCCCAAAGAATTGAAAACATATTGAATAAGATTAGAGGGAATCAAACACAAGGATCAAAAACACAAACAAAGGGTAAACTCTAACATATTTGATCCAAAACAATACAAAACCAAAAGTTGTGAAAAATTCAGTCACATACCTTTTGGGGTGCAACCTACTACCAAAATGGACTCAATGGACACCAAAAATCGTTTTGAAAGCTTTATATTTATAGGGATCCAAAAAATCTATTAAAAAACGTTCAAAACACAACAGTCTGCACAGCGGCGCCACGGGGCGCCACAGCGTTATCGGCGCACTTAAAAGCGCGGCCCGGCGCCACGGCGCTAAGGGCGCACATATTGAAAATCTTTGAAAATCTCAAGAAGCGCGGTGAGAGCGCTACGGCGCTCCCGACGCGCTATTGAAAATCTCGGGAGGCGCGACGAGAGTGCCACAACGCTCCCGACGCGCTACGAAGCGCTGCGCTAGCGCCATGTCGCTAGCGACTCGCTAGGTTCTGTATCTTCTGCAGGTTCGATTGAGAACAAAAGGCCAGGGGCGCGCCGATAGCTTGCGGTGCATCGGGTGGCGCCAAGCAGAGAAATAAAAGGTTTTTATAAGAAAACATCTTGTAAATACAAAATAATATATTTATAAAATATATATAAAAACATATATATATATCATCATAAATAATAAAGATGAAATATATATAAAAACAATACTCCAAAAAAAACTTAATGAAAAATAATATTTCATACTTATGCAATTATGCCGAAAATTGAATGTTATAACTGTCGTTGCCAACGAATGCCTTGTGAGAATTTCTGATTTGACGATCTTCAATGCAGGCTTGAATCTCCGTAACTTAAATATTAAAGACTAAAGCTAACAACAGTACATAGCCCGATAGTTCAAATGAACCCAGAAAACAAAACAACAAAAATAAAATTTACATTATTCTTACAGCAAATTATCTCATAAATAGAGCACCTTCTCGAGTTTTGGATGACAAAATTCCTTATCAGGTCATGATTATTGATAAAGACCTTTATATTCTTTCTCCAAAACTTTTTGGATGTGTTTCGTTTGTTCATAATTTATCTCCAGGACGTGATAAACTTGATCCTCGTTCTTATAAATCTCTTTTTCTTGGATACTCTCGAACACAAGAAGGATACAATTGTTACAGTCCCATATTACGAAAGCACTTCGTAAGTGCCGACATAACATTCTTTGAGACAGTCCCATATTATTCTTTTGTAGGTGGACAGATTCAGCCACCCATGCTGACTAATCAGTCTTCTTGCCTTCCTGAGCTTGCTGCCCGACCACCGATTATACAGGTCTATGTTCGTCGTTCTTCCGCTGTTACTTCACCTGTGGTTCCTACATCTCCACCTTCTGTACACCCAACATCTTCTTCAGCGTCTGCGGATCCTGATCTTGATCGCCCCATTGCTCAGCGTAAAGGTATTCGTTCATGTACTTCTCATCCTATCTCACAAATTGTGTCTTATGATCATTTATCTACCTCTTTTCGAGCTTTTTCTGTATCTCTCTCTTCTGTTATTGTTCCTAAGTCTTACCAGGAGGCTCTTTCTCATCCAGGATGGCGTTCTGCTATGGAAGAAGAGTTGCATGCTTTATCATTGAATCACACTTGGGATCTTGTCCTCAAGTCTTCTGGAGCCCACATTGTTGGTTGTCGTTGAGTATTTAATGTTAAATACAACCCCGATGGTACTGTTGATCGCCTGAAAGCTCGTCTTGTGGCCAAGGGATTGACCCAAACCAATGGTCTCGATTACACTGAGACATTTTCTTCTGTTGCCAAACTAAACTCTGTTCGAATTATTATCTCTCTTGCAGCTAATCTTGATTGGCCTCTTCATCAACTGGATATCAAGAATGCATTCCTTCATGGCAACCTCTCAGAGACTGTTTATATGGCTCAACCATCCGATTTTGAGTCCAAGGGGGAATCTGTGTGTCATCTTCGCAAAACTATCTATGGCCTCAAGCAATCTCCTCGAGCTTGGTTCAATATATTCAGTAGCATTGTCGTGTTTCATGGTATGACTCGAAGTCAAGCTGATCACTCTATATTCTTTAAGAAGACTACCCGTGGTATTGTAATTCTTGTGGTTTATGTGGATGATATTGTCATCATTGGGAGTGACAGTCTTGGGATTCAAATATTGATTCGTCATCTTTGCTCCAGTTTTCTCACTAAGGATCTCGGCAAGTTTCGGTATTTTCTTGGCATTGAGGTTGCCCGTTCCAAAGCAGGCATCCGTTTATCTCAACGAAAGTACACTCTCGATCTTTTGAAGGATACAGGTTATTTAGGTTCTAAATCTTTGGCCACTTCCATGGAGACTAATCTCAAACTATTACCTGAAGATGGTGAATTAGTTGACAATCCTGAGTTATATCGGAGGTTTGTGGGGAAGCTTATTTATCTCACTATTACTCGACCCGATATCTCATATGCAGTTAGTATTGTCAGCCAATTTATGTCTCGACCTCGAGTTCCTTATATGGAAGCAGTTGTCCGCATCATGAAGTATTTTAAAAATGCACTTGGACGTGGGCTTTTCTACAAATCATCGGGTCATCTTTGCATTGAAGGATATACAGATGCTGATTGGGAACGATTTCCTGCTGATCGCCGTTCTACAACTGGTTATTGCACCTTTATAGGTGGCAATCTTGTGACATAGAAAAATAAGAAACAACCAGTTGTAGCTCGTTCCAGTGCTGAAGCAGAGTATAGAGCAATGACTCAAACCACTTGTGAGTTGATTTGGTTGCGTATGCTTCTACAAGAATTTGAGATTCTTATGCACGGTCCCACTCCTCTCTATTGTGATAATCAGATTGCGATCCATATTGCTAATAATCCTGTATTTCATGAAAGGACCAAGCACATTGAAGTTGATTATCATCTCATTCGGTCAAAAGTGGAATCTAAAGAGATCAGCACTCCGTTTGTTCCTTCAAGCTCTCAACTTGCTGTTATCTTTACGAAGGCTCTCCCCAAATCGTCCATTGACACTATATGTCGCAAGCTTGGAGTATACAACGTATACGCTCCAGCTTGAGGGGGAGTGTTGGAACCAATTAGTATTGTTGGAAACAATTAGTATAATATGGTAGCATGTACAGTGTAATCAATTAGGAATATTGTAATTATCCCGAATAGGTAGGTAGAATAATTCGATTTGATATTGTAATTAGATTTGATTTTGCTTTCCTTATTTTCCGTTGTATAATAATTCTTCCTCGAGAGAAGAATATACATCATTCAATTATTTCAACAGAACTCGAGGGAACAAACAGATCAACATGAATATCAGATACATCAGTAGGGACATCAGACGAAAAGGTATCAATATGCCTCTTTTGCTATGGGTGCAGTGTTGGGAGGAAGAATGAAATACTGTAGACACTCAAAAAATGTGACATGACGGGACACATGCAACTTTTTGGTCACGAGGTCATAACAATGATACCCTTTTTTATTGATACCATAGCCCAAGAAAACACAGAGCACAACTGACACTAAGCTTAGTACAATCCCTTTTGGGGAGAAGAACAAAGCATGAAAAAGAGAATAATTTAGAACCTGACTAAAGAGACACTCATAAGGAGAAGTGCCAAAAAGAAGCGGAGTAGGCATACGATTTAGGATATATATTGCTACAGTGAGCACAACTTTTCCCCAAAGCACAAAAGGAACAATGACAAAAAGAAGAAGTGACCGAGTTGTGTCTAGGTGACGACGATACTTTCGTCCTGCAATATCATTTTGTGCGGGAGTATTAGAACAAGAGGATTGATGGATAGTTCTATGAGTAGCTAAGAATTCAGTAAGAAAATATGCCTCACCTAAATCAAGACGTAGAATTTTGACAAAAGTAAGAAAAATGGGTTTGAACCATGCAGTGAGAATTGCAATAAATTTTATAAAAATTAAATTTATGTGACATTAAATAAATCCACAAAAATTGACTACAATGATCGATAAAGGAGACATAATGCACATAACTTGATTTGGTCACAATTGGAGAAGGACCCCGCAAATCGGTATAGACAATATGAAAAAGGAGAAGTAAAAAAAAAAGAACTTCTATGAAATGGTAAAACATTAATTTTTGCAAATTTACAGCCGTTGCACTCAGAAATGTCACTAGTGGTAATTTTATCCAAACAATCATGTTTAACCAAAAATTATAAACGGTGACTTGACAAATATCCTAATCTAGAATGTCATAGAAAAAAGAGGACTCATGATCTTAGCAGAAAGAGGACATGTCAGCGGAAGTTGAGTTCGCATGAATGTGTAAAATTTTCAGGATATAGAGATCACCAACTCTACGCCCAAGCCCAACTTAATTCTTGAACTCATGATCCTATACAAATTACAATACAACCAGAAGAAGAGACTGTTGACTGCGCAAATAATGGAGAAGATGAAACATTATCGGAGGTATGAACTGCATACATTGCACAGGAGTGCATCACCAAATTGCTTGCATTTTTGTTATGAGCAAACAAAAATACCAAAATCACTATTGCCAAAAAACTCTCGAATTGCTGATTTTCAAAGGAGTCACAGAACCATCCCAAATAATGTTGAAAATCCTCAAACAGAGGATGGATAGAGGTTTGAAACCATCAACCAATGCTGGATATTGCAGATCGTAGCCCGAAAACCCTCAAACAAAACAGATCGTATGTTTTTGAGTGTTGCAGATTGTCGTTGGTGGTGGATGTTGGTGGTCGATGGTGCCGGAGAGTGGCATCGATGGTTGGCGATGGTTGAGAGATACTCGGTTTTGTAGATCGGTCGAAACCCCTCAAACAGAAAAAGATAATTAATATAACAAAAGGCGAGGCTGCTCAGTAATGAAATATATGATGGGAGTACGTGGGAGGGTTACGGGTCACAGATCGGGGCTAAGAATGATCGTACGAGGTCTGAAGAAGGTTCACCAGAGTTCATAGCAGGTCTCCAGAGGTCCGCTGTGGTCTATCGGTTGTCGATGAAGGCTGCACACTCTGTTTGAATAGGTCTGAGGGCCTGGCCTGGAATACCCAAAATGGGGGCAAAAATTGCAAAACAAGATCAATCATAGGTCACTGGTTGTCAATGAGTCTTTGCCGGAGTTTGCCGGATGTTCGTGGTCCGGCTAGGTCAGACAAGACTTGATAGAAGAGTCGGGGTTCTGTAGATCCAAAGCTTTCTACAGCTTATAGTTATAGCTGAACCAGGGTCGTTGGAGCTTCTAATAGGGTCGATAGGGGTTCTAGGGTTCTGGAAAATTGTGTCAGAGGTGAGACAAAAGGACGACGAAGGGATGTTGAACCAGAGAGAAAAGATATGCAAACAGATGCAACAATTCTAGACAGATGCAGACAGACAGATGCAGATGGAGATGCAGGCGAACAGACACAGTGATGCAATTATCCTGGCTGCTGCACTGATGCCAGGATAGAATAGAGAGAGGAACAAAAGATCATTGTATTACTGAAATAGTAAAGTTGATAACGATACAAGACTAACCATTAGGTTATATAGGGCAAACCTAACTAACCATAGGTAAATTAAAAACAAAACTACCCTTACGAACTAAGAGAATAACAATAAACAACAACATACCATAATCCATGTAGTCCCCAATCGTTGATGGTATGTGCAATAGAAGGATTGGAGACAGACCTAACCTTTGACAATATGCACAAAGTGACTGTTCTCATAAAACCACTGAAACAGTGCCCTCCTATACCGTCAAAAACCGAGGAGCTAAATGGACGTTTTGTTGCGGAATCATACCCTCAAATCAAAGCCGAAAGACACCAGAAAGGGTAGACCCAAGAGAATAACAATAAACATATGTCCAAATCCTACGTCTAATCTAACAATCCCCTCCACCCCCACCCTCACCCCACACACACACAAAAAAAAAAACCCACCCCACCCCACCACCCCTCAGTAAGGTATTAATGTTGTTTTGAGGGGCAATGTATACAAAATCTGTCTTTCAGGAAGTTGCTGTGAAGATTCTTATGGATCAAGACTTTCATCCGGAGCGAATCAAGGAATTTTTGAGGGAGGTAAGCATCTACAACTTTCTGGGCAAACTGGCTCTGAAGTTGAGGAATTTCAGCCTAAAGCCTCTTGTCATTTCTGTACATTTAATTATTGATAGCTTCTAACTTCTCTACTTATGTTTTCAGGTTGCAATTATGCGACGACTGCGGCACCCAAATATTGTTCTTCTTATGGGTGCTGTTACTCAGCCCCCAAACTTGTCCATAGTTACAGAATATCTGTCAAGGTTTTGTACTGTCTCTTGTAATTCTCTTACCTTCTATTGGTATTTTGATAATATCAAAAACATTGTTCTGAGAAGTTAATTGACTACAGCTTTGTCTTTGAACTGCAGAGGGAGTTTGTATAGACTTCTGCTTAAACCTGGATCAAGAGAAGTGTTGGACGAGAGGCGTAGGTTAAGCATGGCCTATGATGTGGTATGTATTTGGGTTTTGTTAGCTTTATTGTCACATCTTGCTTGTGGATCTTGCTGTCTCATGATTCTCATCACATTGATCAATGCCTTCAGCATTTTGCAATTTTTTCCCTTTCCATTCATCTTGTTTTCTAAATTGGCTTCTGTATTTTTGGCGTAATTGTTAACCTCTTGTTTCTACAGGCAAAAGGAATGAATTATCTTCATAACCGTAATCCACCTATTGTTCATCGAGATTTGAAGTCTCCAAATCTTTTGGTGGACAGAAAGTATACAGTGAAGGTGAGATTAAGGATTCCTTAAGGATAGGAGATACTTTCAGTCTTACTTGATGATTAAATACCTCCCCAAGTTATTTAAATTAAGATCCTTTTCAGTTTTATTGACATTCACATTGAATTTTGGTAATTATGACTTATATAAACAATTTTACTTTTGTTAACATTTATTAAAAAAAATTAACACCCACTTGGTACCCATTAATGGGTGTATGGTAAGAGAAAATGACGAGGACAAACTTAAACTTTGGTAATAATACACAAAGTAGTTGTGTTCAAACTCGAATTCAAGACCTTAAGATTTGTTAAGTTATATGTGTTGTGTAAATAGTTAGGAACTAAAGGGGTCCTTATGTATTTATTTTCTCTTTTCTTTTCAGTATATTACACACATTAATGAATGAAAGAATGAGAGCGTGATTTTATTCCCTTCGAACATGGTATCAGAGCATACTCCAAAACCCTAGCCGCCGGTCCCTTGCGTCAGTCGTCGGAGGTCCTATCATCGTCGTCGTCAGTCGCGCCAGTCGCCGGACCTCCTTCCGTCATCGTTGTCCTCGGCCGGACCTGCGCGATCATCCTTTGTCATCGCACATCACTTGCGACGAACATCCAGGATCTTCCGACCCTCGCCGCTGCCACTCCCAACGTCGCCGAGCTACGACGGCTCTCACCCCTGCTAGCCAATCACTGGCGAGCTCCAACGACCTATTTTCAGCTCCAGTGGCCTTTTTTTTCTCAGATACTCTCGTTTGCTTCCAATTGTTGCTCGGATCTATTGTTTCTTTCTGATTGATGCTTACATGTCTGACGCAGTGAAGTTTGAGACCTACCCAAATTAATTTTGGAAGTTTTTCGGTTGACCGAGTAACATTCAGGACTGGTTCAGGCGCTGCCTATTGCTGTTTTTGTTTCCGGCGGTCTTTACGGCATACCTTCGTCTAGGTTGGGCGTTTGTCGTCACCAGTATCTCAGTCGTGCTTCTCTCTTTGTCGCCTGCCATTTGCGCCACCACCGACACACTCCGGAGGTTGGAAGTTGAGAGTGTGTGTTTTTCAGATCTGAGTTGGTTTTTCATACTGTATCAGCATTTGTGTTTTTTGATACACATGCTGATCTCCGGTAAGACTGGTCCGACTGCAGGTTGAGTTTTTTCTTGCATTGCACATGCATATTGAGTCAGCCTCGTCCGTTGGTATTATTTGATATCCTCGGTGGGACTCACGACCGTTCTGTGGCGATGTCAGAAAAACCAACAAACCCACCTATCCTTGCATTGCATTTGTGGTGTGACTGATTATTATTTGATTGAGGATTGCGGTTTGGGTGTATTGGGTTCTTGGATTCTGGGTTTTATCGTTCGGATTGTTCATCTTTGGCCTTGTTATTGACGATTGGGTGATTCGTGGTTGGTATGGAATCTTCCAGGACAGATGCTTCCTTTACTGGTCCTCTTTCTCAGGAGGAGTTGCAAACTCTCAGGCGCCTCGTGGCCAAGTTCGGTATTTTCTCTCCCATAGCTTCCGCTTCAGCTATTTTACCCTTCTCTAACTTTTTTGCCAACTCCGATATACAAGCTAATGTTTCTACAACTTCCTTTCTTCCTTGAATAATCGATTCGGGTGCAACTGACCACATGACAGGTTGCTCTTCCTTTTTTGATTCTTATTCCACTTGCTCTGGTAAGGACAAAGTCAGAGTTGCTGATGGTTCTCTATCTTCTATTTCGGGAAAAGGTTCTATTAATTGTTCTCCAAACATTTCACTTTCTTCAGTTATTCACGTTCCCAACTTTTCTATTAACCTCCTATTTGTTAGTAGTTTTACCCAATCCCTAAATTGCTCAGTAACATTTTTTCCTACACATTGTGTCTTTCAAGATCTAGATACGGGAAGGATGATTGGCAGTGGTAAAGTGCAAGGGGGACTTTACCTTTTGGAATCGGCACCTAATCCAGTTTGTTCACCTGTGTTATGTGGTCAAGCTCTTGTAGCAGATACGGGTTCAGCTCTTCCTTTGTTACATCAATGGCATCGTAGATTGGGTCATCCATCTTTTGGAATTCTAGAAAAATTGTTCTCGAGTTTGACTAAGCAATGTCTTCGGAGTCAGTTCTTTTGTGAAGCTTGTGAGCTAGCAAAACATAAACGCTCTTTTTATGCCCCTATTAACCAACGAAGTGATTCACCTTTTTCAATCATCCATTCTGATGTTTGGGGCCCTTCTCCTGTTGTGTCTCTTAATGGATATCTCTGGTTTGTCACCTTTATTGATTGTCACTCTCGTGTTACTTGGGTATATTTACTTCGGTCCAAAAATGAAGTCTTTTCATGCTTTCAATCTTTTCATCAAATGGTGCGCACTCAATTTGACACCGCCATTAAGGTTCTTCGCAGTGACAATGGGACTAAGTATTTAGATGGGTCCTTTCGCACATATCTTGAACAATTTGGCATTCTTTTCCAGACAACTTGTGTTGGCACGCCACAACAGAATGGAGTTTCCGAGCGCAAGAATCGTCATCTTGCTGAGGTTGCTCGCTAACTCTTGTTCACCATGAACGTTCCTAAGTATTTTTTGGGGGAAGCTATCCTTACCTTACTGCAGCCTTTCTTATCAATCGTATGCCCTCCAGTGTCTTCCAATTTCAATCTCCAATTAGATTTCTCCCTGGTGGTTCTGGGATCAATTCTCTTCCTCCTAGAGTTTTTGGTTGTGTATGTTTTGTCCATGCCCCTAAAGTTCCTGGTGGTAAGTTAGATCCCAAAGCACGTCAGTGTATTTTTCTTGGCTATACTCCTATTCAAAAAAGTTATAAATGTTATGATTTACACTCGCAAAATGTATCTCTCTATGGACGTCGCCTTTTGGGAAACCAAGTCATTTTATCCCCTCTCATCTCTTTAGGGGGAGAATAATAACCAGGAAGAAATAAGAGATGAAGAAAGGTTGACATCCTATACTCCAGAGTCTTGGTCATATTTTCCGTTACATTGTCATCGTGAGGGGGAAGACAAGAACTTCTGAAAAGGAATCAATAGTTGAAACGAGTGTAGATCATGACATTGGTGGACGTCTGGACAAACCAGATTTGAGAACTTATTCATGCCGAGAGAAGGCTACTTGTGTTGAGCCATCTTGCCACTCACCATTTCCAACTCCAGTTTCTGACTCTTCTAGTAATAATCCCGCCTCTCCTTGTAGTGATCTTGATGCGCCCATTGCTCTTAGAAAAGGAGTTAGAACTTGTACCACCGAACATCCTATCTCTCACTTTATTTCATATTCTCGTTTATCTCCTTCGCATCGTGCTTTTGTCTCTGCCATTGCCTCTATATCTATTCCGCAAAATTGGAAGGAAGCTATTACAATACCTGAGTGGAAAGAAGCTATGGTAGATGAGATGACAGCCCTGAAGAAAAATGGCACGTGTGAACTAGCACCTCTTCCTACGGAAAAGAATTCAGTGGGTTGCAAATGGGTGTTCACTGTGAAATACAAGGCTGACGGGATTGTTGAGAGGTACAAAGCAAGACTTGTTGCAAGGGGGTTCACTCAGACATACAGTATTGATTATGAGGAGACTTTTGCTCCTGTGGCCAAGATGAATTCTGTTAGCACCTTACTCTCTTGTGCATCTATTTTGAATTGGCCTCTTAAACAGTTTGATGTGAAAAATGCTTTTCTTCATGGTGACTTAGAGGAAGAGGTCTACATGGACATACCACCAGGTTTTTCCTCTTTTGCAACAGAAAGAAAGGTGTGTAGATTGAGAAAAGCTATTTATGGATTGAAACAATCTCCGAGAGCATGGTTTGATAGATTTCTCAAAGTCATGTTAAGATTTGGATATAAGCAGAGTCATGCTGATCATACTATGTTCATCAAAAGAACTAATGGTAAGACTTCTGTTCTTATAGTCTATGTGGATGACATAATTATGACAGGCGATGATTTGGACGAGATACAAAATCTTAAGGCTCTTCTTGCTCAAGAATTTGAGATCAAGGATTTGGGGCCTATGAAATACTTTCTTGGAATGGAGGTGGCTAGGTCTGACAAAGGTATTTTTATCTCTCAAGGGAAGTATATTTTGGATATTTTGGAAGAGACATGAATGTTAGGATGTAAGCCTACAGATTCTCCTATTGAGGCTAATCATCACCTTTGCAGTAATGGTGGAAAACATGCGGATAAGGAGAGATATCAAAGACTTGTAGGTCGTTTGATATACTTATCTCATACTAGACCAGATATTTCCTACGTAGTTGGGGTTGTTAGTCCGTTTATGCATGATCCTCGTACTACTCATCTTGATGCTGTCTATCGTATCTTGAGGTATCTCAAGTCTGCCCCAGGTAAAGGAATTTTGTTCTTTAATCACGGTCACTTGAAATTGGAAGCCTTCACTGACGCAGACTGGACAGGTTCTATTGATGATAAGAGATCTACCTCTGGTTATTGTACCTTTTTTGGAGGAAACTTGATTACTTGGCGGAGTAAGAAGCAGTCTGTGGTTGCTAGATCAAGTGCAGAGGCGGAATACAGGGCAATGGCTCACGGTGTTTGCGAACTTTTATGGCTCCAAACTTTTTTACGCGATTTGGGATTCTCTGATGCTAGTCCTATGAAGCTCTACTGTGATAATAAGGCTGCCATAAACATTGTCCATAATCCAGTTCAACATGATCGAACGAAGCATATCGAAATCGACAGACACTTCATTAAATATAAGCTGAGCAACGGTTTAATTTGTATGCCTTTTGTAAGATCAGAAGACCAGTTGGCTGATGTATTTACTAAGGGTCTTAGTAGTAAAAGTTTTCACCCCATTGTGTTCAAGTTGAACTTGATAGATATCTTTGCACCAACTTGAGGGGGAATGTTAAGTTACATGTGTTGTGTAAATAGTTAGGAACTAAAGGGGTCCTTATGTATTTATTTTCTCTTTTATTTTCTGTATATTACACACATTAATGAATGAAAGAATGAGAGCGTGATTTTATTCCCTTCGAAAAAGATTATTTGGCTAAGTCTTTACCACTACACCAATTGTCCCCCTTTTGTTAAAAATTATTCTTAGTTTTAATTTAGGGGACTAGCTCTTGATCATTCTGTAGATGAAAGCCAAATAAGCAGTGGTTTCGAGTTCAAGTTCATTTATATCGCCTTATTGACTCCGCGGTGTTGAACAAGGTCTATTTTTTCGACCATCATGAATGTTAGGATGGAGATAATGCAGTGCAATGCAAATTTGTCTATTTGGTAACACTTAGGAGATTAGGGGACTACCTCTAGATCATTCTGTAGATGAAAGCCAAATAAGCAGGGGTTTTAAGTTCAAGTTCATTTATATCACCTTATTGACCGTGCGGTGTTGAACAAGGTCTATTTTTTCCACCATCATGAATGTTAGAATGGAGATAATGCAGTGCAATGCAAATTTGTTTATGTGGTAACACTTAGGAGATTAGTCTTATAGTTATCCACCTCTTAATTCTTAACCGTGAATTTTGAGGACGAACTTCAGGTGTTAAAAGACTTAAAAGACGTGCAACTTTGAATATTACAGACAATTTCTGTTAGAGTTGTTCCTGGTTTTAATAAACGATGTCAAATCTTCAGAATTGTGAAAGAATGTGTATAGGAAAGGTTTCTGACATCCAAAAGGTGCTCTATTAAGTGCACATGGAACCTTGAAAGTGGCAGGGAAAAGGAATTTTTGCCCTTCTGAAGTAATTCGTATTCTTTTTCCCTTGTTGGTTCCCAACATTATATTGTCAAACATGCAAATTATGAAATGTCATACTAATATTCAGTGCTTCTTTCCCTTATCCATGATTTACTGCAACACTTCACCAAGCTTTTAGTATCTGGCCTCTTATCGAGTTCACTACAGGGGCACTATTTTGGTGATGGTTGCGTTTTGACATCGCACCATTTATTTTACATTAGAAATATCACTTCAGGGTGTCATTCATGTTTATACATCAAAATGTTGGGTTTCATTTAAGACGTCTAGCGAGATAACTATGGAAATCCTAGCCCCTAGGGAGTGAGTGTTGGGTATTTTTTCTAGCCTCCACAAATATTGTTATATTGGTAGTCTCTGTGATGTGTAGTTTCTGGCATGTCAATGGAAGCTGTATTTTTTCCCCTACTCTTGTGAAAAGCTTAATGAGAGTAGATCTGCTGTTACAGTGAAATCTGTATTTGTCTGCAATGGATTTTTCAAGCATATTATCTAGGCTGATTTTAATTCTCTCTTGCTGGTGATAGTGTGATACACATGAATACTTCCATCTTTTGGTTAATTTCTGTCATTCACATTTCCAGTTAGAAATGGTATTAAATTTAAGTATACTTACCAAAAGGATACTCATCTTGATCTGGGTACTATCAGTGAAAATAGCTGCATAAAATGCATATCCAATCTAGTTCCATTTTTATTTTGTTATTTTTTATTTCTTAGACTGAAGCACATAAACGAAGTTGCCTTTGTGATCACTCAGGTCTGCGATTTTGGTCTTTCCCGCTTAAAAGCAAACACCTTTCTTTCTTCAAAGTCAGCTGCGGGGACTGTACGTTCTATGCAGATTTACATGATTAGTCTAACTTCTCGTCCATAGATGGTGTTGGCTGAATCTATCTCAAAATAAATATTTTTCTTTGTTTAACTTTAATAGCCTGAATGGATGGCACCAGAAGTTCTCCGTGATGATCCATCAAATGAAAAATCAGATGTATACAGCTTTGGCATCATCTTGTGGGAACTTGCAACATTGCAACAACCTTGGAGTAATTTGAATCCAGCACAGGTTTGTATAATATAGTTTTATACTATTGGTTAAACTGTGGAAGCCTGAGTTCCAAGTTTTGGCATTCTAGTTTGCAACTTGATGATTGTTATTAAAGGTAAAAAGGTGTTTAAGGTTTCTTAATTAACCCTAACACACATGATTTATATATTAAGGGAGTGCAAATGTACAAGGACGATTATACTTCCCACACTAACATACTACTCACTAAAAGAAACAAAGATATAATTAACACTCCCTCTCAAGTTTGGAAACAGATATCATAGAGACCAGCTTGTTACATATTAACTCCAATTGCATCTTGAATAATGGCTTAGTAAAAGTGTTAGCTAGTTGAGCACGGATAGAAACAAACGGAGTAACTATCACACCATTATTCACCTTTTCTCGAACAAGATGGCAGTCCACCTCAATGTGCTTAGTCATGTAATATGAATCACCACTTGATTATCACAATATATGTTTATAGGTAACTGCACATCAGACCCTACCTCTTTAAGAAAGGATGACACCCAAACAATCTCACACGTAGTGTAGCTCTGTACTCAGCTTTGCACTAGATCGTGCAACCACTGTTTGCTTCTTATTTTTTCAAGTAACAATGTTTCCACCAAGGAAAATGCAATATCCGGTAGTAGATCTTCAGTTCGATTGAGTTCCTGCCCAATCTGAATAAGTAAAAGTTTCAACATGCAAATGACTGTTAGCTCGGTAGAATAGAGACCACGTCCTGGATGAGACCTAGAATACTTGACTATTCGAAGAGCTTCTCAATGAGGAAGACAGGGTGTCAACATAAACTGACTAATCACACTCACAACAAATGAGATATGAGGGCAAGTAATGGTGAGATAGTTCAATTTACCAATCAAATGGTGATACTGATCAGGATTAGGAAGCAAGCCTCCCTGGTCACAACACAAATCTTAACATTAGGATACATAGGTATTTCAACCGGTCTAGTCCCTCCAAAATATCCAAGACATATTTCCACTGAGATAAACTAATCCCATCTTTGTACCATGCAACCTCAATGCTCAAGAAGTATCTCACTTTGCCCAAATCCTTGGCATTAAATTGACATTGAAGAAAATTATTCTGGTCTCCCTACGCTGACGAATGCTTCATTTCTCTCATCAATGTCTCTCTAATCATCACATGTAAGAATAATATCATCCACATAGACTATCAACATTATTCTCTCGGTCAAATGCGAGGAAGAAAATAGAGTGATAAAAATGACGACGATGCATGCTGAAGCTCAAAACAGTAGTACTGAACTTGCCAAACTAGATTGTAGGATACTGCTTAAGCTTTAAGCCCATAAAGGGCCTCACGAAGGCAACATTCTCGGGAGGTCTCTCCCTGAGCAACAAATCCCGGAGGGTACTCCATATAAACTTCCTCCTTGTGATCACCATATAGGGATGCGTTCTTGATATCAAATTGAAATAAGGGCCAACCAAGAGTGACAGCAAGATAGATGAGAAGAACAGAGCCAATTTTGGCAACAAGGGAGAAAGTTTTGGTATAATCGATATCATAAGTCTAAGTATAACCCTTGGCAACAGGTCGGGCTTTGTACTGCTCAACAGACGCATCCGGATGATATTTGACAGTAAACACCTAGCCACAATCAACCACGGTCTTCCCAATAGGAAGCAAAACTAATTCCCAAGTACTATTATGAGGGATGGCAAACATTTCATCCTACATAGTTGTCCTCATAGTTATTTAAGGCGCGAGGTGTCACACCTCGTTCCGCTAAAATAATTATTATATTCTGCAGACACGGTAATGTGAATTAACAGAAAATAACTCAAAAGAAATTAAATTTCTAACATTGACTATACAAGTCAAACTCGCAACTATAAAAAGTCTATTACAGATGTACAGAAATAACTCAACTACAGACAACTGATAGATACAAACAGACATAGATACAGACAAAAGTACCACAAAAGAGTAAAGCAAAAATCCTACGCCAGACTCCTCCAAACTCCAAGCTCCAGACTCTGTAGTGGACCTCCAAGCTAACCAGCAAAAACCGGATTCCCATGCAAACAAATCACAGAAAATCCAGAAGTGTGTAAGTTACATAAAAATTTACATAAGTAAATAAAAACAGCAAAATATGCAGCCACTACTACGAGTCAAACAGGAAGCAGAAATAGATACTATAAACAGAACAGATATCAGAATGCAGATACAGAACAGAAATAATACAGATACAAGCTCCAAGCAGATACAGAACTAAATATCAATGATGCAGATACAGAAACAGAAACAAATCACGGTGGTTCTCCAAATAAGCTTGTCCCAAGTTATACTTTCACAGATATTTTCAGAAACAGAAATAGAAATAGATCAGACAGACATAGGTGTCTCCACCCTCTATAGCTGCCCCACGTTGCTACTAGTTTTTATTTCATATTTTAAGTTCACTTTTCTAGATGGAATATCAACGACGTTAATTCATCTTACAGTGACCGCCGGATTCCACCATTTCGCAAGTACTTCTACTTGCCAGAAAAAGACTGTGTAGTCTATCACAGCCATAATAGGACAATACGCTCACAGAGCCCTATTAACTCAGTTTGCCCCACTTTCCACAGGTTCTCCATTTACACAATGTTACCCCACAACAAGCTTGCCCCAACAGAAATATATCACATTTTGATTAAACACCCAACATGTATAAATACACCAGAAACACAGAAAACATCTAATAGAATCACATGAACTTTCTAACATGCTTCTATGTCCAGCATAATTTAAATAGGGTCACAAAATAAATCAACAGAATTACAAATTTAAATGTAAATACCGCACTCACCCTTTACCCTTACAAGGGTTTTTTGGAATCAGATTTGGCCGGATACAGATACTTGGATTCCCCTGAAAATAAACTCAAGTTATTATCGAATTATTAAATAATAATTCATAAGATAAATGACATTCAGAAATAATTGAACCATTTGATTATAATTATTTTCAAATAAATTCAAGATCCGACCTAAGTTTACTAAGGTCTCATACGTCACTCACCTCTTATTTGAGGCTCAGGAACCTCCCATGTAATTATCCGAACAAGTTACAAAACTTTTTCTTTTTTCTTCACATTTTTCCAGCAACCCCAGATACCGGTATCTCAATTTTCCATGATACTGGTATCCCAGTATTGAGGCCAGAAACCGGTATCCCAGAACATAAAACCGGTACCCCATTCTTTGTTCCAGATATCGGTATCCCAGAATTCCCCAGATACCGGTATTCCAGCATTCCCAGAAACCGGTATCCTCACTGCGGTATTTCAGAACCGGTATCCTGGTGCAAGTCCAGATACCGGTATCATGGAATTCCATGATACCGGTATCTGGCATCGCTGATGCCAAGAACATGATAAACAAAGTTCTGGTTCAAAAATTATGCTCTCTTACACCATTTTTTACCAACAGAACTTTAAATTTAGCCATGAAACTTGTAGCAAAGCTATTGACAATAATCATTAACTTAATTTCAAGATCAAATGTATTAATTAACATGATTTAATACTATCTTTTCCCAAAAATCACCAAATACTCATACTCCCAGATTTCTTAACAAAGTTCATGAAAAATTCTTAAAAAGAAGCTACAATTACTTATGAATTCCATACAATCTTCATACCTTTTCACTGTGTAGATTTAATCTCCAAAGGTTAGAACTCAATTCCTCCAAGTTCCACTATTTTCCTCCCTTGTTCTTACAAAGACATATTACATACGGGAGATGGTTGTATTTTATTAACAGATTTCACTTCTCAATAAGAGACAAGACTTGCCTCCTAATTCACAATGATTCAATGATACACACGCACACTTGTAAATTACAATCCAAGGAATTGATTTGGCACTTCATTTACTCACTTTAATTTAATTTTCACACTTTAACTTAAATCCTCTTTTCATATAATTTAAATTTTTTTAAAACTCAATTTTATTTTAACAATCACATAAAATTTAAAATTTTCCGGGCACGGTTATCACACGAGGCGCACACTTCATTGAAGCGAGGCGCACCTAGGCGAAAAAAATGACAAAAATAGAATGCACCGATATATCAAATAGTAAACACCAAGAAAGCCATAAAACATCCACCAAATGTCAAATAGTAAACACCAAGAAAGCCATAAAACATCCACCAAATGTCAAATAGTCAACAATACTACAACACTCACAGATGCATCGAACTAAAACATCAAATTCGACAAGGACTATTTGAAATAAAATTAAAGCAAACAATTGTTTGGAGTAAAAAAATGTATTCTTGCAATTTTAATATTGAAATGAAAAAATGAACAAAATACTCTATTACTTTGTTAAAAATAAAAAAATGTAAAATATAACGAATTCTTTCAATTTATTTGATCCGCTGTATGCATGTATATATTGTTATATAATATATACATCTACAATAAAACGAATTCTTGCAATATATCAAATAGTGAACATCAAGAAAGCCATAAAACATCCACCAAATGTCAAATAGTCAACAATACTTTAACACACACAGATGCATCAAACTAAAACATCAAATCGACAAGGACTATTTGAAATAAAATTAAAGCAAACAATTGTTTGGAGTAAAAAAACGAAATTTTGCAATTTTAATATTGAAATGAAAAAATGAACAAAATACTCTATTACTTTGTTAAAAATAATTTTTTGGAAAAAATAATGAAATCTTGCAATTTACTTGATCCGCTATATGCATGTATATATTGTTATTGTTATATACTCTGTTACTTTGGAATCTAGATATAAAAGAAATATACAATATATATAATAAAACACCCCATTTTTTGAATTTCCTACATTTTAAGCCCTTGGATCTAACCAATGGCCCAAATTAACTGACATCCTAAACATCAATGGTTCAGATCAACTTCAATTTCAATTTGCGGTCATGATTGATTTAGACAGAATTCATAATCACGCCTAAGGTTCTGGATACCGTACCGGTTTTCTAATTGGTATGGTACCGATACTGATCAGATACCGGTATCGTTTCGGATTTAGCGTTACTACTATAATATATAAATATAAATATAAGTATTGAAATTTAATATATATGAACTATAATTACTTAAATTTAAAAAATGAAAATATTAATGTAAAAATTTACTTTTTTGTAGTTATGTTTGGTTCACATTGTTTATATTTTTTGTAGTATATTCCAAGGTTCTGAATACCGTACTGGTCAACGTACCAGTTTTCTAATTGGTACGGTACGGTACCGGTCAGATACAAGTACCATTTCGGATTTAATGCTATTACTATAATATATAAATATAAATATAAGTATTAAAATTTAATACATAAGAACTATAATTACTTAAATTTCAAAACTGAAAATATTAATGTAAAAATTTATTTTTTGTAGTTATGTTTGGTTCACATTGCTTATATTTTTTGTGACACTGCCAAAAAATTTAAAAAGTTAGTTCATATTTTTTGTGACACTAAAAAAGTTAGTTCATATTTTTATAATTTTAATGATTTTTAGTGATTTTAATTTTTTTTAAATACTGCCGAAACCTGACCCGTATTTCGCCGGTACGGTACGGCCGGAAAATGACCAGTACGACCGGTATGGTCCGGTAACGGTACGAGTGGGGGTCGTTGTACCGGTTTGGGGACGAAACGGTACATATTGGACGACACCGACCAGTACGGAACAGTATTAAGAACCTTGGTCTATTCTATACTTTTTTTTAAAAAAATTCGAATATACAGATATTTTATAATTCTGTAGTAAATTTACACTGAATTTTTTAGTTCATATTTTTTTTGTGACACTGCCGAAAATTTTAAAAGTTAGTTCATTTTTAAAAAAATTTTAAATATTTTTTAGTGATTTTTAAATTTTTTTAATACTGCCGAAACATGGCTGGTATTTCGCCGGTACGATTTGGTACGACTGGAAAATGACCGTTGCGGCCTGGTACCGACCGATATTGGGGCCGAAACGGTACGAGGGGGATTGTTGTACCGGTTTGTGGCCGAAACGGTACATATCGGTCGGTACCGGTCGGTACAGAACGGTATTAAGAACCTTGGTCTGTTCTATACTTTTTTAAAAAAAATTCCAATATACAGAAATTTTTATTTTTTTTGTGACACTGTCGAAAAATTTAAAAAGTTTATATTTTTTTACGACACTAAAAAGTTAGTTCATATTTTTAATTTTTAATGATTTTTAGTGATTTTTAAAATTTTTTTAAATACTGCCGAAACATGACCGGTATTTAGCAGGTACGGTCCGGTACGATCGGAAAATGACCGGCACGGCCGGTATGGTACGATACCGACTAGTATTGGGGGGACCAGGATGGTACGAGGGGGGTCGTTGTACCGGTTTGGGACCGAAACGGTACCGGCCGATACGGAACAGTATTAAGAATCTTGATCCCGCCTAAACACGCGATCCACAAACCCAAAACACAACCACGCCAGGCACAAATCACAAAAAAGAATAATTAACTTTTTTCTTCCAAGACACAGCCACTCAGTACCCGTTGGACTCTCAACTCCCTCTTTAATTTTTCCTCCTCCATCGTTGAGGAGCTCATTTGAACCCACCACCATAGTTATCATAATCGTACGATTCGCGATTCGAATCGTACGATTCGGTTCGATTCGGTATGCACGCGATACGAATCGAAGGGGTGAATCGCAGGGTGTAGTGAATCGTAAAGCGAATCGGCCGAATCGTAGGTGAATCGGGCGAATCGTATGAATCGAACGATTCACTACGATTCTTAACTCTGCTGGATATGGGTTGGGTTCTCCTTAATGGGTCGGGTTCTCCTTATGTGGGTCGGGTCGAGGCGCGCGTAAGTTGACTCGAGCACTCTGAGATATCAAAAAAAGTTTAAAAAGTAAGTGATACGATATAGAAATGTGTGTGAAACATTTGGATGGCGGGAGAATTATTAGAACTTCATTCGTCGTGCAGCCAAGTGAGCATTTCATGTAACAGTTGGACTAATATGCTTGACCTGACTGCAAGTCCATAGAAATAGGAAAAAACAAAACAAGATCTGAGTGCGAAGTAACTCTAAAATTAAACAAAAAAAATTATTAGTTTGCTACAAGCATTCCTAATGACATTTTTGCTTATTTGTTTTTTGGTCCTCTATTTTCTAGCCAACACAACAGCAAACACGTTATCGGAAATCTGAAGTTAGGCATTATTTTTTATGTTTAAAAAAATAATTCATCACTTTTTATGTTTTTTCATTAGTTTAATTGTGTTTGTACTTAGAATTATCCTTTTTGTAAGCAACATGCAATGCAAGTACGTATTGGACTATCAATATTACGCTAAGTATGTTATTATAGGATTCATGAATCGTGATTATAGGTCATATGATCATCAATTTATCTTTTTACACATTAGTTTGCTTAAAATATGCATTTTAAATATATTTTAGAAATTGTGACTGAATCGGAGCGATTCACGATTCGCGATTCGCGATTCGCGATTCGCGATTCACTGACCATTTCGATTCACGATTCGATTCACGATTTGACAACTATGCCCACCACACAAAAC
>NMUG010000593.1:0-21359 GCA_002855965.1 Monotropa hypopitys | reverse complement strand
ACACACAAAGACGTTTAGAGTAGGGATCCCAATACGTATAGCCTTTATGTTCAATACCATAGCCCAAGAAGCAACATAGACAGGCATGGCATTTTAATTTGGTGTGTTCATGAGGCTATAGTAAGACAAAACATGTAGAACCAAAGATTTTAAGAGTATCATATACAGAAGGATAACTATATAGATGCTCAGAGGGTGATAGATTTGCAGTAAGGTGAGAATGAACATGATCCATGGTATAAACAACTGTGAGAGCAACATTGCCCCAAAAAACATCTAGGTCAAGATGCACTAATGAGAAGGGCACGAACAGTGTTCATGATGTGTCTATGTTTGCACTCGACATGCCCATTTTATTGCTAAGTGTCATGATGGAGAAGGAAACTGATGCAGGGAAGCATATAGAACAATAATGAAATACAACACAAATACACGAAATTGTTCGAATTAGATATACTCTCTCTAACACAAACACAATACAGAGAAAATCTCTGATTTTATTAATAATCAAAAAAACTGTCTTAGCCTTAAGGCTTATAATGATATTTATAAAAAACTAGAATCCTACACAAACTAGTAAATAAATCACGAAAATCAATTACTTGCTAATTATGCCTAAATCATAGCAAATTACCAAAAAAGGAAATATTCTCGTAATTGGGGAAAACACTTAAACTTGAAACTAGAAATTAAAATAACGATATCAGAAAAATAATTAGCTGAATCAGAGTTATATGGAAAGAATATTTAAGGTTTTAATTATTTCCATAAATAACAAAATTGACAAATTGAGGGCCTAAATAATGGAATTTGGTAGAAAACCACTGGACCCATGGTTCCTATTAGATCAATGGGATTTAATTGTTGGATCATTTTGGATCTTCTATGCAAAAGTTTGGGTTGTGTTGCTCATATGCATCCATGTGTCCAAATGCGGTCCGATCTACATCATCCTCTCTGGTTTCGAAAGAATATGCCGTCGAATTTGATTCCTAATCTAAAGAACTATCTCCTACAAATGGAATAATAAGCTTAACATTGAACACATCGGAGGTACGAATATGACTAGGCAACTTCAGACGATATGCATTGGGGTTGAACTTTTCAATGACCTCTATGGGTCTAGTCTTCCGGGCAACAAGTTTGTGTTATTCTCCAACAGGAAACCTATCCTTAGTGGGGACAACATAGACAAAATCACCAACTTTGAATTCCACTAAACATCACTTCTTATCATCATTCTCCTTGTATTTGGCAGTAGCTTTGTGTAACTTCAGTTTGGTTGTAGCATGAATTTGCTATAGCTATGTAACAAAATCCTTGTCTTTTCTATGAATGCATTTCAAGTCAGGGATGGGGCAAGGTCAATCGAAGCTCGCGGAACAATACCATAATCTACATTGAAAAGACTCAATCTGGTGCTCCAATTTATAAAATGATTGAAGACACACTCTGCTTGGCATAATTTCTAATCCCATGACTTTAAGTTATCTTGAACCAAGATCCTCAATAGATTACCCAAAGATCGATTTACCACTTCTATTTTCCCATTAGATTGTGGATGATAAGTAGTGCTTAAAATTTGTGTCGTGTTTGCCAATGGACAAAGATAGTTCCAAAAATGCTCCAAGAAATAATTTGGGAAGCCCATGTAGTTTGTAAACTTCACTGAAGTATAACTGGGAGACTTGAACAACATTGGTGGTCTTCTTGCATGGTATGAAGTGGGCCATTTTTAAAAATAGATCCACTACCACATATATAGAGTCATTGCCCCGTTGTGTTCGGGGTAATCCCCATACAAAGTCCATACTAACATCAGACCATGGATGAGACGTAATAGGTAATGGAAGATAGAGACCGGCATTGGTAGCATTGCACTTGGAAATTTGGCAGATGTGACAGCTCTCCACAAACCTGTAAACTTCTTTTTGCATGGATGGCCAGTAGAAAAATGCTTCTACAAGCACAAATGCTTTATCCCTCCCAACATGACCCTCCTCATATAATTCTATGATAATTTGCAATCACAAGCTGGACTCTGGCATACACAATTGATTTCCTTTGAAAAGAAAACCATCTTGGAGATAGTAATCTCGATGACCCCTCCTGTGATATTTGATAGAATACTCGAAAAGAATGGATCCTCCATCAATAAGTCATGAAAAGAATCAAAACCAAGTACTTTTTCATGCATAAGTATGAAGAAAGATGCTCTCCGACTGAATGCATCTGTAGCTCTATTCAATGCCGCGGGCTTGTTCTTGATGGAAAAGGTAAACTTCTAAATAGATACCACCCACTTATCATGGCGATCAAAGATCTTGTCTTGGCTACTTAGGTGTTTCAATGTGTCATGGTCAGAGTATAAGACCAATTCACTATGAATCAAATAAAGGTACGAATGTTTTAATGACTGCACAATAGCATAGAAATCTACATCGAAGTACTATACCGTAGATTGTTGCCATTCAGTTTCTCGCTAAAGTAAGCCAAGGGTTGGGAGTTTTGGCTAAGGACATTTCTAATTCCAAATTTAGATGCACTGCAATGCAACTCAAAAGGCTGCGAGAAGTCTGGTAAGATCAACACTGGTGCAATTGTCAATCTTTGCTTTGTCAACTGAAAAGCCCTCGTTGCCTCATCGATCGACAAGAACTTCCCACCCTTCATACAATCGGTGATAGGAGACATTAGAGTTATGAAGTGAAGAATAAAGTAGAGATAGAATGAAGATAACCCGTGGAAGCTACAAACATCAAATAGGATCTTTTGTTGGGGCCACTGCCAAATTGCCTCAACCTTAGACTCATCCGTTGAAATCCCATCCTTGGACACAACATAGCCAATAAATGACACATTATACATAAAAGATACACCCTTCCTTATTGCTCCATAGAGATTTATTCCTATAGTACTGTTAGAACTTTGTGATGATGCTGCAAGTGCAACTCAGGTGTGGCACTATAAATCAGAATATCATCAAAATATACGACTGCAAATTTAGCGATGAATGAGTGCATAACTTGTTTCATCATTCACATGAAAGTTCTAGGGATGTTGAATAGTTCGAATGGCATAACCAACCATTTGAAAAGGCCTTCTCATGTTTTAAAGGCTATTTACCATTAATCACCAAGCCTGGTACGAATTTGATGGTACCCACTTTTCAAATCTAGAACCATGAATACTTTTGCACCAGCCAACTAATCGAGCAAATCATCCAACCTTGGAATTGGAAATCGATACTTCATAGTAATTTTTTTGATTGCTCTGCTATCAACACACACCCTCCACGCACCATCTTTCTTTGGTGTGAGCACAGCTAGAACAGTACATGGGCTAATGCTCTCTTATAAAACCCTTAGACAATAATTCCTTAACTTGTCGTCTCAATTCTTCGTGCTCTTTTGGGCTCATATGATAGTAAGGGCGATTGGACAGACTTGAACTATGCACAACGACAACTGATTTTGTATCTCCCGAAAGGGCAGTAAACCCTCAGGAAGTTCCTCTGGAAAGATAGTAGCAAATTCGGTCAATAGTGGTCGGACAAGTGCATGCATGGTAGTTTCTGAACCACTCTCTATACCTTGTTTAGCTATTAATACAAAACACAACTAGGTTTCTTCCAAATTGTCTTTCCACAACTAGGGCCTTCTGCTATGCTTCTGAAAGCGTAGACAAGTCAAACAAATTAAATATTTCCGGGCATAATCCATAAATGAATCATGCCACCAACTGATCGTGATTCTCTAACAAATCATTCCTAGAAATAAGTTGATCAAACTCCTTACTATAATCTGAAACTGAATGAGAACTTTGACATAGATTATGCAACCTCTGATACATCAAATGTGATACCCTATACCACTAGAGTTAAATTAACAAACTATAATGATAGGGAGCTTGACCAATTAACTCCAGTATCAAAACTATCAAACTTAACAATGGATTTTAAAGTAAGGTTGAATCAAAGACTGAATTCCCATAAATTCAAACTTGAATTTCCGGTAGAAGAGGAATACCCAAATACCCTAATTCCTAGAAATTAAAGAAGTGTTCTTCCGGTAGAAGGAGTCTAAGAAGAGAAAAAAAACAGGATTCTGGCCATCTGTGTGCACTGGCAGATAGACCGGGGGATGAACCGAGAGCATTATCGGTGGCACCGGCCCACTAGCCAGTAAAGCCGCCGGTCACGACATTCTGCAGAAATCACAAAAATGGGTTTGTTTGATTTTGGTTCGTAAATGTTTAAATTGTTTTGAAATACATAATTTACGATGTGTAAATTATATATATGAATTATGTGGGATAATTTTCTTAGGTCAAAATGGATGAATTTAAATCATTTGTGAGTTGTAATTTTCGGGTTCCCTTTTTGAGTTCTATTTCGTTTCTGAGACAAAATGATTTGTCTGAACCCTTTCACGATCTAGTAAATGCATTGATGCAACATCTGAAGTGTATCAGTCTGTATTATTAATAGACCTTGGGGTACACAAATAGTTGACTTGGATGAAATTTCCCGTTGGAGACTCATTGTACATATATGTGCTGAGTGCTTGTGATACACAGCTAAGGAGAGATACAGAACTCAAAAGAAAAACACACAGCAAAAAACCAATCCCCTTCCTTTTCCGAGAGACCACCACCACCACCACCACCTCAACTCCCAACCCTAACTATGAAAATCTTTTTGAGTGAGTGTATGTGCATGTGTACGTAGGAGAGGAGTTAGCTCAATGTGTGTGTGTATGTGAGCTATTGGTGTACCTATTTTCTCTTAACCTTCTCTTCTCCCTAAGATACCATTGAAGAAAATATCATGTGACAAGTGTGTGTGTGTGTGTGAGAGAGAGAGAGAGTGTGTGTGTATCCCTCTCCATCAAGACTACAAGTTAGTGCCACATCTCTCAAAACCTACTGTGTATAAGAAGATTAATGAGTGTGGGTGTGTATGGAACATCCTCCCTTGTACTTCTCATTGTTGATAGATTTATTGAGGGAGTCTCTTGAGCATCTCTACTTGCTAAGCTTATTTGGTAACATCCTTCTTAAACTCAAGTAGTGTGAACTTAATTTCATTTGATCTTCATTTGTGTTACAGTTGGCCTTGCCTCATGATCTTGTATGTCCATGTTTATATAGGCCATAGCTTTGTATGAAAGTATTGTGAAAAGATATACTTTTCCAGTTTTGCACTTACATTGATTAGTCCATAAAGTAGATTAGTTCTAAGATTAAGTCCCTTAAAACACTTTGTAGGGAAATCAATAAACTTGACTTGACTTAAGCAACAATCACACTTCTCCGTATCCTTAATTGGTAGAACATCCTATGTAGAGAGAGTGTGTTTTTATAACAATAATCTTGGCATAGTTGATCTAGATGTATCTCATATGATTGCATCGATTTATATCATTCTTGAGAATATATTGCATGCCTAAGATTATCACCACATTTGCCTAAATAGAAGGCCTAAACTACATTTCTAGAAATTCTATTAGTGGACTGATTTGCTAAACAAGTATATATCTCTTACTTGGTTATACATTTACTAGAGATATTATTTGTTGTAGTCACTATATTGATAGTTTGGACCTTTTGCATGTGGTGAGTTTAGAATCCCTTGAGCTTACTTTGACATATCTCTATTTAAGAGTTGTTGAATATATGCGCTTTCACTGTTATATTTCTTACTACCATACTATACATTTAATAAGCTGTTACTTGTAAAGTTAAGAATACATGATTAACTAAGGATCCATTCTACATCCTACCTTGAGCATTCGCAGGACGAGATCTTGCAAGGAGGATTTTGAAAAGACTAAAGCTTGAGCCAAAAGCATCAACAGATCCAACATTTGGGTTATAAGGTATTTTTGTATTTGAGTCTCATTTGCCTTAAGATTTCACTTTTGTAGAACCTATCTATATTAGGCTTTAGTTGTGATCTGTAATAGATAGGACTTGGAAAATTAAGTGATTAGGAGTAACTTCTACATAAGTATCTACCTAAGACTCTTGAGCTTCATTAGACTATATTTATAGAGTCCGAGAGTACTTTACCGTACAACTCGTGTGCACTCTCCTAAGAAATATTGTTTTTATCTATTGAGAGTGATTTTGACAAGAGGTGTGGTTTTCACTATACCACATCACTTGGTCTTCCATATTCTGCTATACACTGTAACATGAGAACATAATCTACCCTGGTGAGATTTGAACTATATCCACTGTGTAATCTTTCAGTTGGGAAAGAGCTTATAGCTCACGGGTACAGTTCATTAGCGTGTATAGGCACCAGACTTTTCTTTTGGACCTTTACATTGTACCCTTAAAAAATTTACACCTCGCATTTGGTATAGTCAGGATTTGCATTTGTCTTGCAAATATGTGCTATGTGTGTAGCACAATCAGGGTGTAACAGCCCACCCCACCCTGCACAATATTGTCCGCTTTGGCCACCAAGTCCTAATGAACTTCCCAAGGAGTCACCCATCCTTGGACTACTCTAGGATGAGTTCGCTTAACTGGGATGTTCCAATGGGCTTTGATGCCCGCACGACTTTAAAAGGCCTTGTATAAGGTAGGTTCATGATCTATTATTTATACCACATACAACTTACATCCACCAAGCGATGTGGGACTTGTCCACTGACCCGGATCTCCCCTCTGGGACTCCAGTTGACACCTTAGACTAGGGTGTCACAATCTCCCCCACTTGGACCACACGTCCTCGTGTGTGGTCAAGATTCTCCTCTGGTCCCACATTTCCAGTTGGTGCAGGCTCTGATACCATATGTAACAGCCCGCCCCCACCCTGCACAATATCGTCCGCTTTGGCCACCAAGTCCCAGTGGACTTCCCAGGGGGTCACCCATCCTTGGACTACTCTAGTATGAACATGCTTAATTGGGATGTTCCAATGGGCTTTGACGCCCGCACGGCTTTAAAAGGCCTTGTGCTAGGTAGGTTCATGATCTATTATTTATAGCACACACAACTTACATCCACCAAGCGATGTGGGACTTGTCCACTGACCCGGATCTCCCCTCTAGGACTCTAGTTGACACCTTAGACTGGGGTGTCACACAGGGTCTGCGTGTACCCTGCAAAATCTATACTCTGTGTATAGCATAGTCAGGCTCTGCGTGTAGCATGGATGATTATTCCTCGGCCCAAGGGAGGTCAATAAGATAGGGTCTGTGTGTACCCTATTGGTGAGATTACCTTAGTCTACAGGAGTTAGGCTAAGAAGAGAGATTCATTTTTATCTCTGTAAAGTGATTACATAGTGGATACTGACGTGCTCCCAAAAGGAACCACGCTGAAGTGTGGACTAAGTAATTGCTGAACCACTATAAAAATAACTATGTCAATTGTCTCTTTCCTTTATCTACTATTTACTCACCTTACTTGCATTGTGTTCATATTTATCTCACTAACGCACTTAGTTGTGTTTGTTAATAATTTATTATAAAAAGAGTTTTCAAGGGAAATATCAAAAAGTTTCAAAAAGGACTAAAAATCAAAGACTTATTCACCCCTCCTCTAGGTTTCGATCACAATTAATTCCCAAATAATTCATAAAAATTCCCAAATTATATTTTATAAATTTCTAGAGTGTGACAAACTACTCTCCTTACAAAAATTTTATTCTCGAAATTTACACAAAATAAAGAAAGAAGGCAATATTTAAAACAACGACCATTACCAAATACCAGCTTCCTTTGAAAGGTCGATAGGAGAGGAAATGAGATTCATGATACACAAACGAACCAATAACCCCACATTCCACTATAGGAATATAGTATGCATAAACATGCTTCACAATGCACAACAAATACACAACTCCATACACACATCCTATTGCGATAACCGTATTACATTTGTAATTTGTTTTGAGATGTCCCGGCCAGTAGCTCTTCTGAAATCAATCTACAAATGTCAAACATATATCACGTAGTCAAAGAAATACTCATGCACACCAAAATGTATATGTGTTAGCCCAAACAACATGGCGTAGCATCATACTCATGCCAAATCTAAGCATCAACATGTATTCGTACCCAAATTTTCCAGGATTTACTGATGATGTTGCTTCTTTGATCCATGATCTTCTTACTGATAACCGATGAAGCCATTCGAATAAGAGCATGAAATGATGGATGCCATATGGAAATTAAAATTTCCAAGCTTGCTAGAATTTGACAATACTTGAGGATGCAACACTTGTGCTAAGGACAGTAATACAAGCAATGACCTATGAAAAAGGGTGAAAGACTTCCTACTATGATCACGTCATTTTGAGCCAACACTAATCAAATGAAAGCAAGATAATCCGAAAAAGAATTTGGAACCAAATAAGACATGTCGAGGGGTCTACCATAACCCATGATATCATCCAATTGAAACATGATAGGAAAGTCCACAGGAATTAAAATTTCTTACTTCAAAATAGATCCACAGAAAAAATGTGAATCACCAAAGTGAATCCATAACTCACAATCCAGCTTAGATGAAGTAAGATTAAACAAATAGCTTCACAAGGAGGAGTGGTTCTAATCAAAGGATAATTATAGGAAACATCACAAGAGATTTACCACGGCCAATCAGACACATATATCTTTAGTCTACAAACTACTTACCGAAGATCAAAGTGATGTTCGACGCAAAAGCATAACAGACAAGAATGGAAACATCTTATTCCACTAGGGATTCGCAACCAAAATGAAACTACTAGCATTCGAACCAAGGGTGTGATATCGATAGAGAGACAAGCACAAGAACACGAAATTTCTGGAACAAGGGAAATTTTCAACGAAATTTAAAGTGACACAATATTACCACAAGTAACCCAACTAAAAGATCAAAACGAAGCAATACACCATGTGGGTGACTCACAACATGGAAAATAACTCGAAGATGGTACTACAAAGAACAAAACAAAAAACAGTTCTACAACATACATCAAGCGCAAGATGGGGCAAGGTTCAAAATTGGAAGTAGATTGGGAGACAGTTATGTCACCCACGGCTAACTGCTCGAGCGGTAACTTCAACTTCGCACGGAAATGATTTGGGAAAGCATCGGTCTCCAAAGGTGGTTTCGAACTCTTCCCAAGAAATTCCATCCAAAGGAGCAGCACTAGGAGATGGCCCACACCGCATCGGGACCCTTAGTACATTTCTTCTTGCTGTCGCAATCGCACTCCACCATACATTAGTTCTTTAAAAAGCTGACATGTAGAAAAGGCACTCTAATGCCATCACTAATGATTTTGAAGGTATCGAAGATCTTACGGATCCCGACAAGCCAAGAATTGGCCTCAGCTAGATCACCTAACAAGGAAACTATGGAGACGATTACAGTATGCATACACAAATTCATTTACCGACTAGACCATCGAATACAAAATGAGCCTAAGGCCAACATATGACCACCGAATATAGAACTCTATATGGCCAACTCGATCACTTCTACCATAAGATGGAGCATTAAATAAAGCGTAAATACGCTACGAATCACACATTGAGCCAATGACTAAAATGAGACAACCCCAAAACATCGACTTAGACTTATGGCTACTGTGGTGATTGATATCTGGAGGAATCTTTAGATCCTCTATGCTTGGTCCAGACAGTAACGGATAAGCGCCTCAGACAGAGTAGGTCGCCTTTAAGAGAAAAGGTTCCACCTGTTTGGCTTCTGCAAGACAAAGATTAGTGCCCACCGGTTGGCAGCGACTGAGAGGGGCCTCCGATGGCTAAGTCAGTAATTGTAAGAGAAAAAATAATCATAAATTGAGAGTCAGAGAGCTGGAAATAAGATCCGAGAGCCACACATGAATAGTACCTCAATGGGGTATTTATAGTCCAACCTGACTTGGCGCCAAAAGTGCAAACATGTGATGCACATGGTAGGTCCTGGTGCTGATGTCAGCCCTAAAATACTGTTGGGTCATTGGGCTGACCCAAGCCATGTCAGTAGTTGTACGGCCGAGCCCTAGAGTGTTGTTGTGCTGTAGGTCATTGTTCCCTGTCGCTGCCGATGGTGGACCCCTCTGGCATAAGACCGCCCGTCGGTGGAATTTGTGACCTTCTCCCAATGGAAAGTGGACATGCAGGGCTTCTTTAACATCCAGGATGGATATGCCGGGGGTTGAAATAGACTACATGGCTATCCCGGCGTGGCCCCTTTGGGTGTTTGGTGAGTCTACTTTGGATGCTAAAGAACACATGATGAACCACCGGTTCTGTCCTTCGACTACAGAGTAGGTGATGCCGAAGGTCTATGAGGCCGACGACCTTGGATTGCTCCATGAGAAGTGGGGATAACATCCGGATGGCCGAGTAGGTCCGGCAATAAGGACCCAACCCATCCCCAGTTAAGGTTCGGATACCACAATAGCCCCTCAATTCTTATCAACCTATTAGAAAGGATTGATCATATACTGTCGGACATCCCCTGCTCTTCCTATGGATGATCTGTTTCGACTGGCCGAAGGCCTCGTTGCCGGAGGAAAAATCAGAAATCTAGGACGTTGTGAGCATGCCCTGTGTTCGGCGCATCAAACGACAGTAATGATTGCTTCGTAACCGTCATTTTTGAATTGACACATGGCATATTCTGATTGGATGGGAGCATCGGCGCATGCGGATGGGATGTCTGATGGATGCTTCCTCAGAAAAAGCACTCATCGTTGATTGGACAATGTCGCTGCCTCACTGATCGTGCACAACAATTGTCTTTCTATCCCCTATAAATATGAGGGTTGTCAGGCTCATACTTCATCTCTGAACTTTGATCTTTGATGCCTTAGCATCTGCACGCTTCTGACAGTTAGTCTTCAGTCTTCGAACAACATCCTTCGTCAATCTTCTGGTCTTTGCAGCTTCTTCAGATCTTCAGGTACAACCCAGACCCTTCAAGTTTGCATTTTTATTTAATTTTTATTTTGAATGATCTACTACCCGATCAGTGGGAGGTCCACTAGTCTGACTGCCTGTCTTCTGGACTGTTGCCCTTTCTCCGGTGGGTAACGTCTCCACTAGTCTGACCGCCCCTGTGGCCCAAGTGCCGCCTACCCTGAGAACTGGAATTCCGATTGTTTCTCAGACTCCGAAGGTTATTGCCGGAGACAAAAGGCCCAGATAAGAGGCCTCCGAAAGTCGGGCATGCCAGACATAAAATAGGACTGAAGGAGCAACCCCTAGAGACTAGGAAGCAGCTGGCCGCTAAGGCCGAGAATACATGGCATCCGTCGTTGACCTGGGATGACAGAAGGGAGGTGATGGAGGGGGATAATGTGATTGCCAATAATCAGCTAGCCCTCTGGTTCGCCCAGCTCCTGGAGTCTCCGGGAAACACGAGCGTCCTCCTGGTCCAGACAAATTCTCGACTGGACTACGGTTTTGCTACTTTGATCCAGGTACTACTTTGATGTCCTCTGTCCGGACTCATTCACTTGTACTTTTCTATTTGCTAATTTTCTAACTTCTGCAGGCAATCATGAGCTTTTCGACCTTTCATCAGCGGCAAGTGAAGATCGCCGAAGAGTGGGTCCATTATATGGATAAGACCACTGATCAGTCCACCCAGATCTCCGGGCTGCAATATGCCCTGGAACAGGAAAAAATGTGGAACGCCGATTTGGAGAAGACGTCGGCTCATGAGAAGCATTCTCATAAGAAGCGTATGGCTTCTAAGAAGAATAAAATGGAGGAAAAGGTGACTGAGGCCAATACTGCCAGATACTCTAAGGGGTTTGCCGACACGGCGGATGAGTACCAAAAGCAATGCCATGATCAGGTGAGGGTTCAACATGAGCACATTTACATGCCCGGCTACTTGGCCAGACACCGAGTGGGGTATTAACAGGTGCTGACAGCAGTGGTCGTTGACGATTCCCACCCCGTCTGGGCATACGTCGGGGAGCTAGATGTGGTACTGCCCCCGGTCGAGGACACCTTCCCAGAAGTCGACGAAGCTGAAGACAACCCTCCGGCAGAAGGCTGAATGCCCATTTTCCTCCTTTTCTTTAATGTTTTATTTAAGAAATGTATTTTGTTTAGTTTCTTCTGGACAACCATTTTTATGTAATGTATGCTTCTCATTTTGCCTTCCTTGCTATAATAAATTACAAGTTTTATTCTGCAGTAGCATTGAAGGGTTTTACTGGACCCTTTGATGTCTGCCGGAGGGCCTTGACCAACGGAAGAGATCAATAGAAGCCTAGTGGATGACCGCTAAAGGCTTGGTCTAATGGGATCGACAGAAGCCTGATGGAAGACCACCGGAGGCTTGGTCACCAAGTGTTTTTCCCTGACCAACAGAAGCCTTGGCAGATGACTATCGGTGGCTTGGCCAATGGGGGGAGAACCTATGAGTGTATTATGTTAGGACCGACAGAAGCCTGGAGGATGACTTCCAGAGGCTCGACCATTGTGACAAAAATCCTTAACCGGAGGCTGGTGCAGACGACTGCTGAAGGCACGGTCAAGGGGCGAACCCATAAGGGTATTATGTCAGGACCGACAGAAGCCTATCAGATGACCGCCGAAGACTCAACCATTATGACGAAAATCCTTGACTGGAGGCCAGTGCAGATGACTGCTGAATACACGGTCAAGGGGGCGAACCCATGAGGGTATTGTGCTAGGACCGACAGAAGCCTAGCAGATGACCGCCAGAGGCTCGGCCATTGTATCAAAGTCCTTGACAAAAGGTCGGTGCAGACGATTGCTGAAGACATGGTCAAGGAGAGAATCTATGAGGGTATTGTGTTAAGACCAACAGAAGCCTAGTGGATGAACGCCGGAGGCTCGGCTATTGTAATGAAAATCCTTGACCGGAGGCCAGTGCAGATGATGGCTGAATGCACGGTCAAGGGGTGAACCCATGAGGGTATTATGTCAGTACCAATAAAAGCCTGACAGATGACCTCCGGTGGCTCATCCATTATGACAAAAATCCTTGACCGGAGGACGGTGCAGACGACTACTGAAGGCACAGTCAAGGGACGAACCCATGAGGGTATTATGTCAGGGATGATAGAAGCCTAGCGGATGACCACCAGAGGCTCGTCCATTGTAATGAAAATCCTTCCTTGGCCGGATGCTTGGTCAAGGAGAGAGAGACGACTGAAGGACGGGGGCTGCCAGATTGATAGAATTCACCGGACTGGTGGAATTTTTTAAATTTGTACAAATTTGGTACAAGTTAATGAGCATTCCATAGTTTACCGATGGGCGTGTCGTCCATTTCTTCCGGTTTGTAGGCTCCTTTGCCAAAGACTTTAGTGACTCTGAATGGACCCTCCCAGTTGGGCATGAGCTTCTGCTTCTTTCTTTTCAATACCACCTTTTGGAGCACTAGATTGTCCGATTTGAATATCCATAGACGGACATTTTTGTTGAAGCCTAGGGATGGAAATTGTGTTCGAACCGATGGATATCCGAACCGTACCGACCGAAAATCTCTGAACCGTAATCGAATTTTAGTGAACCGAAACTGAATTAAACCAAAAACCATTTGGGTTCAGTTCGGTTATGGATTGAGCCATAAAACCAAACCGAACTGAAACCAAACCGAAACTGTAAAAATATCATTAGATAATATATATATATGTATATGTTATATATAAATATATATATAACACATATAAACAACAACCGTTTTATCCAAAACGACTAAAAATATTATGATAGTTCGGTTTGGTTAAAAACCAAAACCGAATGGTTTGGTTATGGTTTTAATTTACTCTAACTGTTCGGTTTTCGGTTCGGTTTCGGTAAAAATTTGGTTTTCGGTTTCAGTTTTTTTTGAAAACCGGACCGAACCGAACCGATTACCATCCCTATTGAAGCCTTTGTCTACCTCTTGTTGATACGAGGTGAGTCTGATCCTGGCGGACTCCCTTTTTTCCTCTACAAGATCCAGATCGGCAGCCATGGTAGAATCATTTGTAGGTTGGTCGAAGTGTTGTGTCCAGATGGTGGGAAGTCTGCCTATATTGAGATGACGACCTCCACACCGAAGGCCATAGAATAAGGTGTTTGGCCGGTTGATCTATATGGTTTGGTCCAATAGGCCCATAGTACATGTGAGAGCTCCTCCTCCTATTTTCCCCTCTTCGACTCCAGCCTCATCTTGAGACTAGTTGAGATAGTTTTGTTGGATGCTTCGGCCTGGCCGTTGCATTGTGGATAGTAGGGGGTGAAGTTGAAGAACTTAATACCAAGATCATCGCATGTGTTGGAGGCAAGGTCGTCGACGAACTGAGTACCATTGTCTGACACTATTGCATAGGGAACACTGAATCTGGAGATGACATTCTTCCATATGAAGCGCTTGATGTCGGTAGCTATAATGGTGACGAGGGGTTCGACCTCAATCCATTTGATGAAGTAGTTTGTTGCACTTATAAGAAATTTGAACCCACCTGGAGTAGTTGGGAACTTGTTGACGATGTCGATGCCCCATTGGGCGAATGACCAAGGACTGGTTACCGGTTGTAGGTCCTCAGCCGGATAGTGGATTTTCGGAGCAAATAATTGGCACTTGTAGAATGTCCAAACATAGTCTTTAGCATCCTTCCGCATCTTCGGCCACCAGTACCCTTGATTGATTGCCCGGTGGGCTAGAGAGCACCCTCCAGAGTGACACCCCCACTCTCGGAGTGCAACTCTTGAAGAATTCTTGGGACTTGAGCTGGGTGGACGTAGTGCAAATAGGGGCTGGTCCTGGACCATCGGTAGAGGGCCTATGTTGGAGATACCCAGAAGTTTACTGCCTTATAACGGACACAATAGGCCTCATGACGATCCTCCAGAAATGTATCCATTTTGAGAAAGGCTAGCACCTCGTCCATCCATCTGGGTTCGTTGGATATAGTGTTCACCTCGATGACCGGAGGCTCGAAGCTTGGCTGTAAAATTGAACCGAAGGAAATTGATCGCTGGCCGGAGGAAGCACAAGCAGAGGCCAGCTTGGCAAGGGCATCAGTATAAGAATTATGCTCCCTAGATATCTGCTCTATCCAGAAGGTCTTGAACTTCTTCATTTCAGTGATGATGGAGATGAGGTATTTACACATTCAGTCATCTCTGGCGCTATACTCTCTGGTCAATTGATTGCCGACCAGCTGAGAGTCACTGTAGATGAAGATATCCTCAACTCTAATGTTGATGTCAAGACAGAGTCCAGAGATCCGAGCTTTGTATTTTGCTTCATTGTTGGAGGCCGATAATCAATAGTCAGGGCATTTTAGTGGATAATCCCCCCTGGGGAGACCAGAACAATACCTGCACCGGAGCCCCTATTGTTGGATGTGCCGTCAACATGCAATCTCCAAATGTCCCCGTAGAAAAGCTGCCATTATTCCATCGGGCGTTGGGCACAAGTGCCGGAGCATCGTGGAGGCGGAGCAGCAGACGAGGAGGCAACCTGCAGATCTGCGTCATTGGCCGGAGACTTCGCCGGATCTTCTTGGGGAATGACTCCCGAAGAGAATTTTGCAACGAAGTCGGCCAATACTTGGGCTTTGATGGCCATTTTGGGCTGATACTTGATATCGAAGTTGGCCAGTTCGACCGCCCATTTTGAGATCCGGTTGGAGAGGTCGGCCTTCTGGTGGACTACCTTTTGTGGGTGCTCCGTCAACACCATGATAGTATGCTACTAGAAGTAGGGGAGGAGTTTTCTGGAAGCAGAAACCAAAGAGAGTGCAAGTTTTTCAAGTGGCAAGTACCTGGTTTCGGCAAGAAGGAGAGTCCTACTGGTGTAGTAGATTGACTGGTGCTCCGTCCCCTTAGCTCGACAGAGAACGGAGCTGACTGCATGCTGGGAGATAGCCAAAGAGAGAAGGAGAGGCTCTATGTCCTTTGGCGTGACCAATACCGGAGGGCTGGAGATATACTGCTTCAACTGCTAAAGAGCCTGATCGCATTCTTCCATCCACTTGTAGTTATGTCGGCTGGTATTGATTGCCTAGAAGAATACTCGTCAGAGATCTAATGATCGGCTAATGAACCTAACCATGCCCGTCAGCCATTGGACCTCTTTGATGGTCGACAGAGGCCTTAGGTTGGAAACTATTGTGACCTGGGAGGGGTCCGCTTCTATCCCCCAACTGGTGACAAGGTAGCCTAGGAACTTAACGGACCCCACACCGAAGGCACACTTCTCGGCATTGAGATGGAGCTTGTACCTTTTGAGAATTTGGAAGACTTTTATGAGGTGACGGATGTGATCGACTGTAAACTTGCTCTTGACGACCATATCATTAATGTAGACTTGCATCGTGTCTCTAATCTGCTGGGAGAACATCCGAGAGACCATCCACTAATAGATGGCTCTGGTATTGTTTAGGCCAAAGGGCATGACCCTATAGCAGTAGACCCCTTTTGGCTTAATGAAGGCTATCTTCTCCATGTCTTTCTCTACCATTGAAATCTGGTGGTAGCCCCTATAGGCATCCATAAATCTAAGTCTTTGGTGTCCGGCAGTAGCATCGATCAACTGATTGATCCTGTCTAGGGGAAACAGTCCTTCGAACAAGCATCATTGAAGTTGGTGTAGTCAACACAGACTCGCCACTTGCCAGACTTCTTCTTGACAATGACTGTGTTGGCCAGCCAGGTGGGGTATTGGACTTCTCAGATGACATTTTCGTTTAGCAACCAGTCCATTTCCTCGATAACTACTTGAGTGTGTGCCAGAGAATATCGTAGTGGTATTTGGACGATGGGATGCTGAGAGGGATCGACATTCAGTTGATGACAGGTGAACGACGAGTCCACTCCGGGCATCTCGTATAGAGTCTAGGCAAAGACCTCTATATTAGCTTATAGAAAACTTACCATCTCTTCCTTCTCCGATTTAGAAAGGGAAGAGCCGATACGGAATGACCGTCTGCTGTCTTTATTGATCGGCACTGAAGTAAGCTCTTCATCTGCCTTGTCGGCTGTCGGTGCGCCAATATCGTCAAGCACTGGGGTGTCCGGGATTTCTACCCACTGAACCTGCTTTATTTCTTTATTTTCCCAGACAGCTGAGATGTAGCACTATTTTGATATTGCCTAATCGCCATAGATATCCTCCTGTCGCCCGGAGGATCCAATAAACCAGACAAATTGGTGGTAGGTGGAGCGATCGCTTGCATGGAGTGGATTTATGTCCGTCCAAGGATGGCATTGTATGGACTTGGAACATCAACGATAATAAACTCAATATTGACCATTTTGGACCCTGCCCGGACCGAGAGGGTGATTTTGACGAGCAGCCAAACAGGAGCTCCGTTGAAGCCGACTAGTGGGACTTCAGTATGCTGCAAATCATCATAAAAAGCTTGAGTGCTTGAAATAGAGAGAAATACATTACCTCGGCAGAGCTTCCCTGATCGATAAGGATGTGTCAGACGTTGGCCGGTCCGACGCAGAGAGTAACTACAAGGGCATTATTGTGCGGCAGCTAGACTCGTTCAAGATCTTTCTCTGTAAAAGTGATGGACCATCCCGGCCACTCAGAAGCAAACTTTTGCTTAGAAGAAAATCCAACCGTGAGCACTTTCTTTGGGGCAGAAGCCTAGTCGATTTCTGTGCGAAGGAGAGCAGTATATTCTTTGTTGAGGGGGTCGTGGATCACGTTGGTCATCGGAATGTCCTCCTCTGGCTGAATGAGATTCCCGGTCTTCTAGGCCAACTCCTAGGTCTTCTGGTGATCGATCCATTGGGCTAGATGGACCAGCTACACAAGGTGCTCCAAGTACGACTTGAAGGGTTTGAACCCGGTCGTGAAGTTTTCTTGCTCTTTGCCCTGACCAATGTGGAGGAAAGAAGCACTGAGGGAAGAGATGGATGAAGTGTCACCTGAGTCTGAGGACAGAGGTTCCCCAGCATAATCGCCAAATGTGACGACTGATATCCGGAGGACTCTTCAGATCCTCTATGCTTGGTCCGGATGGTAAGGCATAAGCGCCTCAGACAGAGAGGGTCACCTATAAGAAAAAAGCTTCCACCTGCTTGGCTCCTGCAAGACAAAGGTTACTGCCCACCAGTCAGCAGTGATCGAGAGGGGCCTCCGACAACTAAGTCAGTAACTGTAAGAGAGAAATTTAACCGGAAACTGAGAGTCAGAGAGCTGGAAAGAAGATCCGAGAGCCATATATGAATAGTACCTCAATGGGGTATTTATAGTCTAACCTGACTTGGCACCAAAAGTGCAAACATGTGATGTACACGGGGTGTACCGGTACTGACGTCAGTCCTAAAATACTATTGGGCCATTGGACTGACTCGAGCCACATCAGCAGTTGTACGACCGAGCCTCAGAGTGCCGTTATGCCGGAGGTCATTATTCCATGTCGCTACCGATGGTGAACCCCTCTGGCATAAGACCGTCCATCGGTGGAAGTTGTGACCTTCTCCTAGTGGGGAGTGGACACGCAAGGCTTCCTTGATGTCCGAGGTGGATATGCCGGGGGTTGAAGGAGACCGTATGGCCGGCCTGGCCTTGCTCCTTCGGGTGTCTGGTGAGTCTACTTTGGATGCTAAAGAACACATGATGAACCGCCAGTTCTGTCCTTTGGGTGCAGAGTAGGTGATGTCGGAGGTCTATGAGGTCGACGACCCTAGATTGCTCTACGAGAAGTGGGGATAGGGTCCGGATGGCCGACTGGGTCTGGCAATAAGGACCTGACCCATCCCCAATTGAGGTCCAGCTACCACAACTACCCAAGCTAAATCGATTTTATGAATGATTATGACCAACAGGTCATACTCCTTAAAGAGAACTATCCTTAGATCTCGGCAACACCTCAAGATTTCTCTATAAGATTAAGGGGAAACTCAATGATAATAGGCCAATATACCCAACTTTCCCATAACTACACTAGAATCCACACCCCAAAATGGGAAAAAATAATCGAACTACCAAAACTAGAAGAATTCAAAGGGGTATATCTAACACCAAACTATGACCAAGGTCACTAAGGACCTAATACATCATGCCATAATGGCCAAAGTTCCACTTCCCAAACACATGGGCAAGAAACAATCACACAAGAATCCTGACTACCTCCAAGGGTTTTCCATTCCACTACAGACCACATTCCGACTCTATCGACACAGAGGAGCCTAATACCAAACAAGAATGACAGGAGATGCATCAAAATGCAAGGAACAATGATAGAGGCATGAACAACCACTACAGGGCAATTAAATTTCCACGAGAGAACAACACCCAACTTCCAATAAAATAGAGAAACTCAACACCCTTGGAAGGAGGAACAACACTCTTGAATAAGACACAAGAAATTTCACGACGTGCATAAGCAACAGATGGTTCATGGAATATGCATGGAGAACCCAACGAGACTAAGTGTCTCCCCACGGTTCCAAGGTATTCGAACCGAAAGCTCTAATACCAATTGTAACACCCCGAAAATTTCAAACCTTTTTTTAAACAATATAAAATGGGTAATATAGGTAGGAGGAGACTCACTACCCAATGGATCAAACCCATGAGGCATCCAATAAGTGAAGTAAATCCACTAACATGGTACAATGGTACAAGGAGTACAAAGAAGTAGAAGAATAGTAAGTACAACAACAAACTACAACAACTACTAAAGTAAACAAATTTAAAGAAAGAAGGTAGAGACAACCTCCACAGAAACTTTTGCAGCTACTCCAAGGACTCCAAACGACAAATCCTCCTATCCCTACAACACAAAAAACTAGGGGAAAGGGGAAGGGGGAAAACCTCTAACTACTAACAAGTATGCATATGTTGGGTGTGTGTCCAAGTGTCCACATGCAAGATGTGCTAAAGATAGAAAAAGGGCCAAGGACTAGTGATATGCAGATGCATCCTCAAGGTGCAATGGATACAAGTGCCTCACCAATCATGACTACAGACACTAACGAATACAATGAGACAATCTCTAAGGTCCAACCAAAGTAGGCTATGACCCAAACACAATCCAAGCCTCCACTATTTGGGTGAAACAAGAACAATGACCTACCACATGGCCCAAAGCGCCACACCATTAGAACTATGATTACCAACTTACACCTGGATCCCCTTCACACTGAGACATTGTTATAGGTTAGGTTCATGGATGATTTTGGCATATTTTATGGATTGAGGTAAGATTTCCAATTTTCTCAACCTTGTCAAAACAAGGGAGCCCTTTACATTCACCTTGACAAAATAAGGGATAACCAACCTTTTTACGATTATTAATGTTTTTACACATCTTCCCAACTTGTCAAAACAAGAGGGTCACGAGTCTCAACCTTATCAAAATAAGGGAGTAGTCTATGTGCTAAGCTGTCTTGAAACCCACCAGCCAGTGTTTTCAGTTCAATTTGGAGATTTATATGGGAACTTGTATATTCCCCTTTGGCCAAAGACTTGTTTCCTAGATCCTCACCCGCCAGTGATCACTAGAGATTCTATGACTTACAAGAACACGTATCTCCCACTTAACACATTTAAGGGTGATCGATATCACTTTGGGCACTAAATACCCATTATCATCATCATATGAATTTAACTCTTTATTTTCATTGTTTTTATGAATTAAGAGTGAAAGATATGAGATTGAGTATAAGCAGCCCTCATAAGACACATTCCCCATTTTTGACATCCATTGTGTATATTGAATATGTTATTAAATTTACCAAAATACAACTCGACCTTGACAATATCAAGGGAGACCATCATTACTTCCAATGCCTTCTACCTTAATGATGTCAAGGGAGGCCATAACCATCGTCACAAAGTTAAGGGAATATTTTGTTTTATCATGTTTCACCCATCAATTCCCAAATCGAGTCGAAAGAACAAAAAGCACAGGGAAAAACCTCTAATAGGCTAAGGGATACTATTTCCCTTTAAACCTACCTAGACAACCCCACGACCACCCAAATCTTATTCCATTTCCTAACTCGGAGAGGTTACCGAGTACAAATGACCCACACGCAGCTAAGGTCACTTTGAACCACAACCATCCTCAAAATAATCCAAGACCTTTCTAATTTAGACCAAGAGTCCACTTGGGCAATGTGTCGAGCATATGGTGGCCGTTGGATTCCAAGGTCACCAAAGGGATCCACAAGTCCACTAACATCTTATACAACCTCAAGATCAATTTCTATAACTCACACCAATTTCTAAAACTCATATTAACCCTTTTGACGGACACTTGGCCTTCATAAATTTGAAGGTCAAGAACAAGGCCTTCTACGAGACTACACACATAAGGGGAGAACCCTGTATTCTTCCAAATCTAACCTTCATCAAAACCCTTCTAGTAAAAAAATCCTAGGGCAGGGATCACTAAATAA